>CABHPQ010155543.1:0-17112 GCA_902168405.1 Peromyscus aztecus
TGAAATGCCTCCTAATCCCTTTCAAGTAGTGCCACTCCCTAATGACCAAGCATTCAAATATATGAGCCTATGGGAACCATTCTTATTCAAACTACCACATTCCACTCCGTGGCCCCCATAGATCTGTAGTCATTTCATTATGCAGAATGTGTTTAGTCCAACTTCAAAAGCCCCCATAGTCTATAACAGTTTCAACACCGTTTACAAGTCCAAAGTTCAAAGTCTCTTCTGAGACTCAAGGCAATGTCTTAACTGTAATCCCCTATAAAAATCAAAATTAAAATGCAGATCACACACTTCTAACATACAATGGCACAGCATGTACATTACCATTCCAGAAGGGAGTGAAGGGAGCACAGTGAGGAAATACTGGACCAAAGCAAGACTTCAAACCAGCAGGACAAACTCCAAACTCTGCATCTCCATGTCTGATATCAAAGCACCCTTCAGATCTCCAACTCCATGCAGCTTTGTTGACTTCAACACACTTCTTTCTCTTGGACTGGTTTCACTCCCTGTTAGCAGTTTTCATTGTCAGGTATCCTATAACTCTGGCATCTCTAAAATCTTGGGTTCTCCAAGGCAATCCAGGCTTCACCTTCACAGCTTCACACAATGGCCTCTCTGTACCTCCATGCAGGAACACCCCTGACACATGCCTGGGCTCAACAGCTTTCCTCAGCCATAGAGGGAAATTCCACAGCCCCTGTCTTGTATCCTTGACTCTAAAGCCAGCACCACTCGTCAAAGTTGCTAAGTTCTGCTGCTTACTGGGGAGGGAACTCCCCCCCCCCCCCCCCGCCTTGTTCTAATACATTTTTACCAGCTTTTTGTTGTCCATGGCTTAAGCTTTTCTTTAATTCCTTCCCCAAGTTGAAAACTTCATTGGACGAGGTCTTACCTTGAGGTCATCACTCCCTTTATCCTATTTAGCATCAGGCTTTTCTTTAAACCTTTGATCTCCTGAACACAAGACTTAGCCCATTACACTTCCTGGTGTTCCTTTTCCTTTCAAACTGTACATTTTGTATTTTTCCTTGCTCAGCTGGCTCCTTTTTATTATAGATGTGCATAAGAGTGTCCACTAATAACCACGTGATAGAGTCAATAGTAGACTGCCTTGAAAACTTCCCCACCAAGGCCATTAATCCCAAACTCTTCAACTTAGCCTCAGGCAGATTTTTAGGACAAGGCAAAAAGTAGCCACATTCTTTGCCAAAATATCACAAGAAGAGTCTCTAGGCCACTTATTAATAATCTTCTCCTCTGAAACTTCTTGAGCTAGCCCCACATTGCTCTTAGTACTGTCTTCCAGGATCCTACTAGTATGGCCTGCTAAGCCGCCACTTAAAACATTCAGCTGCTTTCCTAATCCAAAGTCCCAAAGTCCACATTCCACCAGCAAGCAGCATGGTCAGGTCTGTCACTGCAATACCTTGAACCTTGATACCAACTTCTGTTGTCACTGTTCTGTTGCTATGAAGAGACATCATGATCAAAGTAACTCTTATAAAGGAAAGCATTTAATTGGGGCTTGCTTACAGTTTCGGGGGTTTATTATCATGGCAGGGAGCATGGTGGACAGCAGGCAGAGGTACCCGAGAGTTCTATATCTGGATCTGCAGGCAGCAGGAAGAGAGAGACACTGAGTCTTGCTTGAGCTTTGAAACCCCAAACCCCACCCCCAGTGATACACTTTCTTCAACAAGGCCAGACCTACTCCAACAATGTCACACCTCCTAATCCCTCTCAATTAGTGTCACTCCCTAATAACCAAGCATTCAAAATGTACGAGTCTATTCAAACCACCATAAGCATGATGAATACTTAATTCTCCATGACATAGTCAACACTGTTGTTAGGCTACAGACCCAAAGTAATCCTACTGCAAAAATGGATTTCGTCTTTTGTAACCCATAACTTACCAAACATATTTATTCATGCTTTTTTGCCTTGTTACACAACAGGCCTCATAGGGACACTTTCACACATCCACACAATGTATGTTGACCATATTTACCCCCTTTTACTCTCCTGCCCCTCACACTCTTCCTGATTGTCCTCTTCCCAGCATGCTCCTCTTCTTTCCTGTATTGTTTCCTTGACTTGAGGGACTTGAGTCTCACTAGCATGACTTACAGGAACATGCTGTTTTATCCAATGAAAGACAGACAGCCTTCCTGGAAAACTTTACTGTCCCTGAGTGGGTGATTGGCAGAATGGTCCTAGGTGGGAAACAGCTCCAGCACCAGTCACTAGGGTCAGCTGAAAATTGAAACATAAATGGTCCTTATTTCTCTGCTTTGTCTAGCTCCTCCTTTAATAATGCAAATGTATGTAATGTTGAAAGTCATTGCTTCTTGGGATACTGAACATCTGGACAGATCTGAAAACCATTCTTAGTGGTGAACCAGCAAAGCCCAAGGCTAGAGCAGGCCTTTCCAAATAGCCCCTGTGGCATTTCTAAGGGCTCTGCTGCTCCCCAGAGGTGCTGGCACAGTCGAGCAAACCTCCTTATCTCATAAACAAGAAGAATGCTGCTCTCCCCGTCCGACTTTCTGATGGGCTTGGCCCTCTTGATGGAAGCCCAAATATGGAGTTGAGGGAATGATCTGGGCTGCCTCAAAGACAACATCAGAGAGTAGCCATCCTGTAGCTCCATGCCCTTCTGTCCCTTGTGGTACTAGTAAAACTCTGTCATCTGGGTTTATTGCTGTGAAGAGATATCATGACCACGACAAATCTTATAAAGAAAAACATTTAATTGGGACTGACTTATAGCTCCAGAGGTTTAGTCCATTATCAGCATGAAGGGAACCACAGCGGAGCACAGGCAGACGTGGTCATAGAGAAGTAGCTCAGAGTTCTAGATCTGGATCAGCAGGCAGCAGGAGAGAGAATGACGCTGGGCCTGGCTGGAGCTTCTGAAACTTCAAAGCCCATCTCCTGTGACACACTTCCTCCAACAAGGCCACACCTCTTCTATAAAGCCACACCTCCAATAATGGCACTCCCCACAAGTCTATGGGGGCCATTTTCATTCAAACTACCACATGCTCCAAGTTTCTGGTGACTTGTTCTGGGTGACGTAGAAACATGGAGCAAGTGGCTGGATTTGGATTCTAGGCGAGTGTGTTGCCTTTGGGAGGTATCTGTACTGAGATAGCACATGTGTGAGGAAGTAAGGGTCCTGCCTCAGCCAGGATATAGGAGTAGTAATGTAGGAGTTGGGTGTAGAAATTCTGCCAGGGAGATGGGAGGATAGTTCGGTTGGTTAAAGTGCTTGGGCCTCAATGATAAAGACCTGAGTTCAATTCCCAGAAGCCATTTAAAAAATCCTGGCAGGGTGGCATGTGCCTGTAACGCCAGCAGTGGGAACATACGCAGTGGAGCATCCCTGGGACTTGCTCGTCAGCCACCTTAGCCAGTCCATGAGCTGTACACTCTGTGAGAGACTCACAAACATGTGGAGAACAACTGAGAAACACACCTGACATTGACCTCTGACCTCCATATGCACCCATAGACGTGTGGTGTACCACTCTCCTGATAAGTGTATACAATTATATACACATGCACATGTGTGTGAGCACATGCTTGAGTGTGAGTGTGCACACACATGTACACATACACTTACATGAAGAAAGAAATTGGGGGATTTGAACTTCTCCAGTGAAGAGTGGATCTAAGAGTCGGTGTGTCCTTTCTTCAAGAGCAGAAAGTGGTGGTGACAGGTGGGTTGAGTCAGACTGGACTGGACCGGACTGGACTGCACTTAGCGTTCTCTGCTCTTCTATCCTGATACCTAAGATAAGAAATATCACATGCATGGTGGCTGGAGATTGTTAAGATAATAGAAGTACAACTTCTCAAAAACATATCACATTATTACTTTGTGGCATGTGGGTCCTGGAAGTATTTCATGGCTCAGCCTGAGATGAAGCGAGAGATCAGAGAAGGCAGCCAGCAGGATGTGACATCATCCTACAGCCCCTCCTACATGTAAGTCAGACCTGCCTCTATGATCAGGATGTTCTCGTGCCAGGACTGCAAAGCAAAAGGCCGAGAGTTCTCCTGCCTTGGACTGTAAGCCTTGTCTGCGGGTCTAAAATAAAACCCTGCAGAACCTAGTCTGCACCAGTGCAGCCTCCAGGAATGACACCCAATATGGAGATACTGGGTTCCCTGACTTACAGGAAAACTCAGTTACAAAGGCCCTGCTCTTGGGTGCAACAAATGGCCTGTGAGGTGAGAAAACATCCTCCAAACTCCTGGGGCTCACTGTTCTTGCTCAGAGGAAGCAAGGGTCCTGCATACTGCACCATACTGTTTCCAGAGAGCAATGGGGACTCCCACAGTGAAGTTACACAAAAATGCTTAATATTTTGAATACCTACTCGATTATTCACAAAAACTGCAGTATGCAGATAACTTCGGTTGGGCCCATTCCAATTTGAAAACTCCAGGTAAAAACACACACCTAAGAATTCATAATTAGACAATGTTTATTGCCACAACCTGGGCATTTAGACTGTTGAATGCGGGTTAATCTTGGATAGATTTAAAATACCACCTGTTCCTGTCTGTTAAAAAAATATTATAATTGTAATTTCTGCTTCACTCAAGTGCTTAATCCCCGCACGCTTCGTTTCATCTTTTGAATAAATAGCTGGATTCAGAAAGCCTCTGTCAGTTAGAGAGCAGGCAGGTGGCTCTTAATGTATGTATAGTGGTCTCTGGGTGTGGCAGACCTGTGGGTCACAGAGGAGCTTCTCCATGAGACATCTCTGGATGGAGTCACTTGGTCTCATTCAGGAGCAGAGGATGCGCTCATTCCTATGAGAGAAAAGATGTTCTGAAGAGAGTGAGGATGATGCTGACAAAGGCCCTTTGCCAGGCTTCACAGAGCACCAAGGTGTCCCACCCCATGGAAGAGCCCTGCTTCTGCCTGACAGAGATTTATGGGAGTTCTTCTGACTTCCTCAGCTCAGGGTTTTCCAAGGGTCAAGATGAGAACAGAAGGGGTAAGGCCTGGTGCTCCTGATTAATCCTGTTATTTCTGCCTTCTCTACAAGGTCAAAAGAATCTTAAATAAAGGCTCACCCTACATGCCTTGCTTCCATTAAAGCCAGAAAGAAGGGTTCATCTCCAAGGACCAATCAGTGGCATCCTAGCTAAGAACCCCAAGTAGCCAAGGTAGGGGACCTGACGGTTCTCAGTCACAGACAACTCTGTCCTCTGAGATTTGTCTGTAGATTTTTCATTGTCATGGGGATGGGATGATCCTGGCATCCATCCAGGTGTAAAGACCAGGCATGCAGGTGACAGTCCTGTAATGGACATTACAGTCCCACAGCAAGGAGTGATCAATGGTGCCAAGACTGGAGAACCCTGTAACTGGCCTTGGCGCCTAATGAGACTGATGTAACCACTTGTGGAACTTTGCTTTTGTGACTGTGAACCAGAGTAACAGTGGCATCACCTCCTTTCCCAGAGGGTCAACCACAGAGAAGACATACCAGGTAATGTCCAGAACTGTCTGCCTCTGCCAGCTGAACACCCTCCATCAACCTTGCCCAGCCATTGTTCATATTGATTTTGCACTCAGGCACCGTCTCATAGGTCCTCATTAGCCCATGTGTGGACCAAGATAACTGTCTTTATCCACTATGCTCCAAATGTGACACTCAGGATGGGTGAATCGGACTCCACAGCAGCACTGAGAAAAGGCCCAGACAGGCCCTGAGCTGTCCCCAAGAAATTGGGAAAGAGAAAGCAAGAGAGAGCCCAAGGCTGCCCCAGAACTGTCAAATACACCACCAAACCTAACTGACCCCTCTGGCAGAGTAAGAGCCGTGATGCAGAAAAAGAAATGGGAATTAACTGAAGTGAAGGAAGGGAGGTAGATGTGGGATCCTATCTGTACAGGTCAGCCCAGTAGCCGCAGGATTAGAGAGGTCTGCGGGAAAGCAAAATCTTAATTTTAGGTTCCTCAAATGAACCAAGTTATCTACAAATGGAAAAATCCCTCAAAGTGGAGTGTTCTATAATAATGCATTTAAAGGTAGTCACTTTATACAGGTTTATCTTGACTTCATATTAAATGTACACCCCAAGGTTAATGCACACATTTAAAGAGTTGGACTCGGGACCAAAGTGTGGGATGAGGACAGGCATGGAGGGGCCATGCCTTCCGTGGGACTCGACAATTGGAGGAGCAGGTGTGAGAAGATGAACCGTACCCCTGGTGTCCCAAGAACTATTTCAAGACAATCAGCTCCAGTTAGAGGTTGATCCACAGCAGGAGGGAGACGTTCCTTTGTCAAAGCTTCCGGTGCTGTGGCCAGATCCCTTTGTAACCTAGAGTGGTCTAACAGTTCTTAGGGACATAGTTACTAAACTTGCTTATTTGGATGGAGGCTCTGGTAGGGGGCGGGTCAGACTGAGCAGAGGAGCACAAGGACCCCACACACAGTGCTGAGGCTCCCCCAGTGGTGATGTGGACCTGAAAGCAATTGAAAGACACTCAAGCCATTCAAAGAATGAAGTTGGATGGCCTAAGGATTCACACAGGTACTCTGAAGGTCACCCTAGGCTTGCTGGTGTTAACCAGCTGGGTGACACGTCCTATAGATGGTTAGGGGCACCGTGGTGAGAAAATACAGCCTGGGGGAAGACAGCCAGCCCGGAAGGACGCTGAGGTACAGAATGTTGGGAAATGACACTGACATGATGTTTGTTTGTGAAAGAGAGTGTGTACACAGATGTAGGTGTGTATATGACCTGAGAGTACATGTCAGTGTGTGTGTGTGTGTGTGTGTGTGTGTGTGAGAGAGAGAGAGAGAGAGAGAGAGAGAGAGAGAGAGAGAGAGAGAGATGTATGAGTGCATGTGTTAGTGTATGTGTATAAGGAGTGTGTATGTACTAGTGTATGTGTGTAAGGAGTGTGTGTGTACTAGTGTATGTGTGTAAGGAGTGTGTGTTCACTAGTGTATGTGTGTAAGGAGTGTGTGTGTACTAGGGGTTCAAGGTGTTTGCAGTGGGCAAAGGACACCAAGAGGGCTCAGTAGCCGGGGGAAGGGACCCCTTGAAGAGGACAAGGGGATGGGGGGAAGTATTCTCAACAGCAAGGAACAGCCAGAGACCTCGGAAATGGGGGAGAGTGGGGGGGGTGGGGAGGGGAGGGTAGCTCACCAGTGTTCTCAGTGCTGTGAGAAATCCTCAGTTATTAATTGTTTCACATACTTTCAGCACATCCAGGTTCAGGCTACTCTTAAGAGGAGACACTGTTAAATTTCCCTACAGAGAAAGATCTGCACTCCACACTCATTTCAGAAAATTCAAGACCAACGACTATTGAAAATAAAACCGAGAATGTAGGGTTCATGCTTCCCTTCAGGCAATCAGTATGTAAGGCTTGAAGCGCTCAAAATTTGTAAAATATTTATAAGACAGTAAAGGCCCACCACACAGAGTGCTAAATAACGAGTCTGTTAAATAAGGAAATGAAGATGGTGTTTAACGGTTTTGTTACTCAATCTCACATCAGGTGCTGCCAACAAGATGGCCGACTTCGATAGAGCCTACCAAAGACAGCATTAGAGGCCACGACAATGCAGAAGTGCCCACGGGTTGGGTTGTTACGGAGAATCCACAACCCGCTTCACGTTTGGTTTCTAAAGCAAACAGCAGTTCTACAGCAGAGAGGGGTGAGTGGGTGTGTTTGATGCAGAGTCTTTGCTTGAAGGTTCAAATGCTTCTCTCCCTGTCCATCAAGCAGCCCTGAAATACGACTGATGAGCCAGCCTGTGGCTGACGCCTGTCAGCCCAGATTTCAATCAGCCCTCCTCAGCCACCTTCTACCTTCGGAAGGCTGTGTCAGGGCTCTGTGATATTTTTCACTGGAATGTGATGATTCATGCCTATTTCGGAGCAGAGAGAATATTTACATTCTCAAAGCAATCACAGATTTGAGATAGTTAAACTAAATTTTGTATTTCACCCTGGCAAATAAATTTATAGGAAATACAATTATTTATAACCTGGTTACACACCACAGTAAATAACAGAATTGAATGACTTTGGGAGAAAGTGTCAGCTATCCATACAAATTTCTGCTGCTGGAGTATTTTTAGAGGCAACCCAGTGCTGTAGGCACTGGTGGGTGAAAATGAAGCCCTTTAAGAAGCCAAGGGAGTTTATTTTCAGATCAGAGGTCTGGATGACCCTCTACCCACTCACATTGGCTCATGCCTAGGTACATCACCTACAATGCCAACCAGTTGTTCAAGCCATTCAAAGGGACCCCACTGCCTTTGAATGATTTCCCACAGTTGTTCTCTGAGCAATCCTCAATATATTGACTTTAAAGTCTATATATTGCTCTGAGTCACTAAATCCTAAGAGATTCACATAAGCTTGGAAAGTCCGAGAAGTCTATAGGAAGATCTGCACACCTGTACCACATCCACCAGGACAAACCTGAGGCTCACATGACCTTCCAGCAATGCCCTCCCAACTGGATTTTAGATGCGAGAGTCCCTGGTCTGGGTGCATTGCAAAAGAAGTCCCCCCATGGTAGGGATCACCACAGCCTTGCTTGAGTCTCCAAGGCTACATACTCCAGCTCAGCTCACCAGGCTCAGAAGGAGCTCCCAGCCAGTTGTGCAGCAACACATCAAACACACATGCTTCTCACACATATGTGTTAGCACCACATCCAGAGACTAAAACTCTCGTGTTGAAGTTGTATTCGCCGCGCCCCCCCCCCCATTGTCATTAGGCTGGATGAAGGATCTGACTGACCACCTATCCACAAGGGCCACTGAACCTGTGTCCTCTTTCCACGGTCACCCTATTTCCTGATTGATTGGAGCACTCTGACCTTGGAGCTGAGGCCCAGCCGGTAGCACAGATTTCCTTTCTGGTGTAAGAGGTGTCCTGCTCTGTGCTCACAGCCGTTCCCATGAAGTACTTTACACATGGCTGTTTTCCACCCTGTTGAAAGTCAGGGACATGGAGCCACCATCTTCACTCACACACTGTGTGGAATGGAAGCCCACATATTAAATAAAGGACCACTGCTCACAGGCAACTGTACCCTGCCACAGTGAGCAATGGTTTTCATGCTGTACTACCCAAAAACCCCTCTGCACACAAAATTCATCTGAATTGCTTGCCCATGAATAGCAATCTGGATGCTGACACAGAGATAGAATTTGCCATCTTTTATCTGTAAGGCCTTGTACATGGAGCTGGAGAGTCTGCCTAGAGTCCTCCACGGTTCCAGCTTCTAGTCTGTAAACTGGATCACTGTAGCCCACGGCACCTCTGGGTATAAGTGAGGTGTAGGGCTTAGGTGAGCATGAGGTCCCGGCAGCTCTTAGAGGCAGCCATGGCTTTGGCCTCCATGTTAGTCTCTGTGGTAATATATTGTGTACCCTAATAAAATTTGCCTGAAGATCAGAGAACAGAACAAGTCACTAGATTAAACATATAGGCCAGGTAGTGATGGCACACACCTTTAATCCTAGTACTCGAGAGGCAGATATCCGTCTGGATCTCTATGAGTTCAAAGCCACCCTGGCCTACATGAGATTGACTCAGTCTAGGAGAGAAACAGAGCCAGGCAGTGGTGGCACACGCCTTTAATACCAGTACTTGGGAAGCACTCATGCCTTAATGGCTGGGTGGAGAAAGGTATATAAGGCATGAGGAGACAGGAACTAAAGGCTTTTCAGCAGAAGCATCCCTTTCAGCTAAAGGCTTTTTCAGGCTGTGGAGTCCTAGAAGTAAGACATGGCTTGTTCTGTTGTCTCTTTGATCTTTCAGCATTTACCCCATTATCTGGCACTTGGGTTTGTTATATGACGGGGGCCACAGGACAAACTGCAGCTTCAGCCTTGCTCTGTCTCTCCAGAGCATTGCCAGGAAGCCAGCCATCACTGTACTCCATGTCACTTGCAGAGGACCCTGGGGAGAGACCCTGAGACCTGTGGTTCAAGTCCACACAGGTGCCATCATTTCTGAGCACCCTTCAGTCCCTCAGAAGGGGGCCTAGCTGGAGAGGGAGGGCAGCCTCTTCAGAGCTTCCACCAGAGCCATCTTTTTGCCCTGCTCTGCACCTCTGACCTTCAAGAACTGTGCAAGGTCACATATCACACATGTTGGATGCAACAGCCCTGTAAGTGTGAGGCTGGTTTGTTATACAACAGATAACTGATGGAGATGACAACATGACCCTTTTAAGATGCAGGTTGAACACTGTTGAATTCTGAGATTATACCTATTTTTTAAAATTTCCATCTGCAGTCTATATGTCGTAAATCAATACCATCTGTCAAATTGGGGCTTCATGTATACACATGAATGCATGTATATATTCAATAATTAATACACACACACACACACACACACACACACACACACACACACACGTACGTTGAGTAAGCTACCACTTAATTTGTAGATAATAAACCAAACTAAAACTGAACACCGAGATTCCTTGAGGCAGAGCAGGTGACACAATCCCCCGCCTTTTCTTGCCAGCTCTAAGTTCCGCTTAAATTAGGCCAGTTCCGTGCCTCGTCATTTACCTAGGACTGGAGCTGGCAGTGGAAAGCTGTCTTGGGCCAGCATCACCAAAATGCCCGTGAAAGGGGCTTTGGACTCTTGTCTGCTCATCCTTGAAATGTTTGTTTTCTCCCAGGACCTTATCCACCACAGGACTGAAGGTGATATCCAGAGTGACGAACGGCCAGGGACTGGCGGTTAGCTGGGTGTTCCACACTTAGAGCACTGCAGTATAGTCACAGAGACCCAGGCTGCTCTTCTGTCACCTCCAGCTGCAGGGAGGAAGCTGAGGCATCAGAAACAAAGCATCTGGGCCAAGTGCTCATAGGTCTTAAGTCATCGCAAATGCAACCCAGCTGTTAGGAGCCTTACTGTGACCAGGTGAGGCACAGGGGTGCAGAGAAACTAAGAGAGGTGGTGGCGGAACAGAGGTAACCTGGGGCAGGAAAATGACCCACTCTGTAGGGTCTGAACATGAGCCACAGCCACATCACAGGGGCCAGAGAAGCAGCACAGGCTCCAGTGACCCAAGGGAAGGCTGACTGTGAAGTCCTGCCCTGGCCTTTAACACCCACACAGTCCAGCAGAGACTGGACAGTAGCCTGGCTGAGCCCAAGAGATAACATGGCTACAATTCATGGCATGACCTTAAGAAGAATATTCTACCCATTGTACCCTCCGACCTACTACTGAGCGTCTTCATGAGAGCAGGGAGAGGGAGCAGCTGAATTTTGCATGCCTGTGACAGGTGAATTGGGGAAGGAGGCTATAGCTAAATTGTGGGGGGAGGATGTGCTAATTGTAAAGTGTGGATTCTGTTAGGCAGACAGTGAGTGAGAATAAACAGCCACAGACAGAAAAAAAAAAAGCTATTTTTCCCACAGGACTTTGTCTGCAGTGAATGGAGCAACTGTGTCAGAGACTCTTCCTATCACCCCAGCACACTACCTTCATCCCACTACAAGTCAAAGCCAACATCCAGCTGGGTTTCTTTCTCATCCTCTTTGTCTTTGTTCACACATGGGCTGGGCCACTAACCATCCTGTGAACATCACCCCTAAAGGGAGAAGCTCAATGAAAAGATAGGGTTGCTATCTTACTGAGGTGAGTACACCTCAGCAGGAGCCAGGAGGAGTTAGAGGGTGGAGGTTGTGTTAGGCAGGGCTATCCATCAGACCTGAACCAGTAGAATATGCGTATATATAGTGAAAGGGATTCACTGGGCTGGCTTATGTGGTACAGGATGGGTCAAGAAGAAATGACTGTACCTTGAAGAAGTTGAGAACCCAGTACTTGCTTAGTTTGTTTAGTTCTCGAAACTGGACAAACTAGTTGGCCCAGTCAGGTGCTGGTAGCCTGGTAGATTCTCGGACAGTTGTTGGCACTTGGTCCAGGTTAGAGGGCTGGGAAGCTGGAATCCGATGTGAGCAGGAGAGGGTGGTGGTGGCAGCAGGAAGCAGCAGAGGCAGGCAAGTGACACTGCTATTTCCTGGGACCTCTCCATATTTGGATCACCTTGCTGGAAGGTGCCAGTCACACTGACAGCAGGCCTTACCCTCTCAGCTAATCCTCACAGATGCCCAGAAGTGTGTCTCCTAGGTGACTCCCAATTCCATCAAGGTGACAGCCCAGATTAAACACAGAAAGAGTTTGAGCAAGAGGACACAAAACTCCTTGTGCGACCCAGTCACTCACTTCCCAGGTGCCACCAGAGGTGTGCTCACTGCTTAGGGGACATTTCCCCAGAATGCTGAGCACATGACTCAGTGTGTGTTTTGCTTTTATTTAGGGTAAGTGGTAAACCTGGAGGGCAGGAAACGGCCCATCTTTCTGTTCCACCTGTAATTAGACAGTACAAACCCACGAGCTGTGAAACTGATGGGCTGTGAACCATCAGTACAGGCCATTTCCAGAGCTGGGATTATGACAGAATGGCTCTTGGGACCAGCAGCATGTGCTTCCCCTACTGACTGAGCTTCCAAGGCTTAATAAAAAGAACCATGCTTAAGAGAACATGTCTCACAAGTGGCAGCTAAAATGAGGCTGTCACGGGCATGACATCACACCACTTCATTTGACTTGGTAATTAACATGTGTCCTCCAGTCAATCACCAAAGAAAACTGGTGCCTTTGGAAAGCAAAGGCATACTTAAGGGTAGGGTTGGTGGTTGCTAGAGTCTCCTGCGAGAAGCTTGAGGTCAAGACCTGAATGTTCCCGCCCCTGGTGGGACTAGCACTACAGTGTTCTTCCTGGCCTTCAGAGAAGGTGGGAGCCCCTCTAGTAAAAAGCGCAGGTCACCCTGTGAACCAGCATGGCAGCTGGTGTTCCGCTCTATGCCTGTCTGCATTATCCTGCTGATAGCAAGCAGACCTGCCCATTGCAATGTAATTGGTTAATTCTATAAGCAGCAAGAGAGCTTCCTATTAGAAATTATGGTTATTCTGGATGTGTGTGATATATATGTGAGCATGTTCTCCTTTGTGAGTGTGTGTGTGTGTGTGTGTGTGTGTGTGTGTGTGTGCATTCACATATGTGTGTATGTTTGTGGCAACCAGAGGTCAGTGTCAGATATCTTCTACTTTATTTTTTTGAGACAGTGTTTCTCACTAAGCCTGGAGGGATGGCTCAGCAGATAAGAGCTACTCTTCCAGAGGACCCAAGTTTGATTCCCAGAACCTACTTATCTGCCTGTAACTTTAGTTCCGGGGGATCTGACATCGTCTCCTGGTTTCCACGGGGACCAGGTGTGCACATGGTGCACAGACAGACGTGCAGGCAAAGCTCCCACACACATACTTACACAAATAAATATAAATAAATAAATAGTAAACAAGCCTGGAGCTCACCGATTGGTTTAACTGACTGGCCCGTAAGCCTGGGGATCCTCTTGTCTTCATCTGCCAGCTCTGGGATTACAGGCAAATGCCACCACACCCACCTATGTGGGGGTTGGAGAGTCAAACTCACTTCTTCCTGCTTGTGCAGCAGGCTCTGTACACACCGAGCCCTGGGAGTCCCCTTCCCCATGGGCATTCTCCTCTAAGAGTTATTTTGAATACAGAGAGCCAAATGCAGCACTCACCTCCACTTATTCTCTGTGGCTGTAAACACCCGAGCTCCCTACAGGATGCAGGATTGCTGGCATCACAGAGGAGTTGGGGAGCAGCTTTGTCACCTAGGTGGAGAGCTATTTGCAAGCCTGGTTTCCACAGCAGTGTTTGCATGGGGAGCAGCTGGTGTGAGAGAGGAAATGTGTTTTACTTCTTCCTTCAGATGCAGCCTACGAACATCTTCTAAGAATGCGTTCCGCACATTTGCACGCTGGTTCTCCCAGATGTCTAAAGAGGCTGACAGCAATGAGCAGCAAAGGGCCTGACCCACCGTGGGCCTGTGCTGATATTCTCCCAGACCTTGGGAGAGACAGGGTCCCATCACCACGGCTTCTCATCCCCAGAGATGGGGATGTGGATCCAGTTGTTAAATGAGAAGCAGAAAAGTGATGGGGTCAGGGAGGGCAAGATCAAGCCAGGAGGAGACACTTAGGACCACCTCCAGAAGCCTAGCCAGCCTTTGCTTTCCATCTTGAGTGAAATCTGTCACAGTCCAGCCTCTAAAGAGCCAATCAAACCCTCTGCTGTGCTAACAGCTCCCTGTTCAACACAGGCCTCTCTCCCATGTGGAACACTCCAGGGAGTGAAGCTTTTGGATTTCTCCAAGAGAAGGTCATGTAACTAAAAACCAGGAACTCCTCACTCCAGCAGGACAGCTGCTGGGGGTGGGGGTGTGCAGCACTAGTGTGTACAGATATGTTCGCCCTCAGAATTCTCTAATGTACAAGGACTGAAGTGGACACCATGTTCACTGGTCCTACAATCTGACAGGAAGATGTTTGATATTCCAGGGGGCTGATTCATGAACATGCATGGGTGTGGCAGTAAGACTGGCAAATTCCCTTACAGAGAAAAACATGCATGGACAGGTAGACATGGAGGTCTGCCCTGTACAGCTTCCCTGGACATGGCCACCTAGGAGCCGGCATCTTGGGTATTCTGGGATGTGGCTTCCTTTCCAGGTACCTACCAAGATGGCATCTTGAATCTTCTTCTTTTGATTTGGAATTTGCAATGACATTTCAGTGGAATTAACTGCCAATATATATTCCGCAGTTTCTCAGAATGGCCCCCAACAAAGTGGATCAAAATTGCTGACCTCCTAAGTTATTGTCACAAAGACCCCAAACCTGGTGGCTTAAAGGGCAGAAATGTATTGTTCTACACTTCAGCAGGCTGGAAGTACAAGATCCATCATGAGCAGGGTTGGTCTCTCCTCCTCCTCCCTCCACCCTCCCTCCTTCTCCCCCCCTTCTCCATTACCTCCACTCTCCTCTCCTCCTAGTCTTCCTTCTTTTTTGTTAGTCATATGCTCTCTCTGTGTACAGCAGACTGGACTGAAACTCTAAGTAGTCCAAGCTCTCTTGCACCTCCCCAGCATCCCTCCTCAGCCTCCGTAGTGCTGGGTTTACTTGTGTATGCCTCATTGCCAGGCAAGGTCCATTCTTCCGAGGCCTCTCCTGAACTACAGACAGCCGACTCCCCTCTGTGCCTTCACATGAATACCCGTCTGTGTGCCGCAGCATACACTTCTTAAAGGACACCAGCCATGATCGATCAGGGTCCCCCCCAGATGACCTCACTGACTCTGTACCACACTGTCAAGGTTCCATTTTCACATCCTGAGGGGCTGTGAATTTGGAACTCGTCACTGGAGCCCCTCAGAGCTTGCATGTTCTGCTCAACCAACGAACTTGAGTCAAAGGAGGATGCTGTCATGTGGCCAGTTTGTATATAGTTGCTTGGCAACTACAGAGGAGTCTGGTGGTGCTGAGACCCATCCCTGCACCCAGGGAGTCCATTGGTTAGCAGTCCATTGGTGAGCTCCAGGCCAGAGAAAGACCCTGAAGAATGACACTCCGGGGCATATGCACACACACACATGTGCACCCTCCCACATGTACCTACACAAACACACACACAACGGATGAAAACATGTCACAGAAGCTATGAGTAACACTGGCAGGGTGCACAAGGATTCCACCCCTCTCTGTGAACCCGAGCAGGGTTCTCAGCTCTCTGAGGTGAGGGCTGATTTCTAGGAGAGCCCACTTTTTGTGGCTTTATCTCCCAGCATTTGGCTTTCTACCATATAATGGGGAATTAGTTGAAACACATGGAAAACATCGCTCTGAGCAGGTGCAGGAACCCGGCAGCCGGTGTTGAAATGACAGCTGAAGCATGAACACAAACACCAGCGGATAAATGTGTGTGTAATTTTAGAGTTAATAATCGTGGTGCATAATTTTCTTTGGAAGAAGGGCTTATAATAACGTTTTTAGAAAGTGCCAAGCAAAGTAAGAACACACTTGGCAAGCCACAGAAACGCAACAATTTGGCAAATGCCTCATTAGCCAAGTTCTTGGGTCAGGGCAAGGCTTTTATTTTATTTAAATGAGTACATTAAAAATTTCAAATACTTTTTATTTTATGGTTTTATTTTTTCTTAGAATTGCAATCTTGCCTGCTAATGCAATGTTTTAAAATGTGTGGCTTTTTTTTTTAAGTCAACTTGGCTACCGTGAGAGGATTCCTCATCCACAAATACTGAAGGGAATTGAGTCAAGAAAAGAAAACCAACCACACTTCCAGATCTGTTCCCCAAGAGCTGGCACCATTGTGTCCATCTCCAGGGATACTAGACGTCAGCATTTCACATGAACAGCACTGTGGCAGCCATTGAGCTAACGCTTGCAGAAATCTGATTGAAGACTAAGGTGGCATTTTCTGAATTTGGGGGAAGTGTTGTTGATAGTCGTGTATCTCAGAGTTGTAATGTCTGTTACTGGAGGCTCTCAGGTCACCCAAGTTTCAGAAGAAGATATGGTGTATGGTGATGTGTCTCATTGGTCCCCTTGTCCCCTTTCATTTACACTGGTCCTCTTGTTCATCACTTCCAACTGGGAGCCGATCACACACTAGGCATGGAAGGCAGACCTTATGAACAAGGTGGAAGCCAGAGGGATTCAAGTGACTGTCTCTCCTTCGGTCATCTAATGGGGGTACTTACTATTTAAATACACTTTCTGCATTTGTCTTGTATTTATTTTAAAGCCAAGATAAATTAACATTACACACAATACTCTAAATATTAAACAAGTATCAATCTCTTGCGTCTGTACCTCGGCCAGTTGTTGGTCTCTGCATTAACCACCATCTAAAGCAAAGGAAGCTTCTTTGAAGACAGTTGCACAGTGTGGTAATCACTAGAAGTCAGTTTAATATTGTGCCCGTTTAGCAGACTAACAGCAGTAGGTTTCCCTTGGGGTTATGACCTATCTAGCCACAGGTTCTTGCAGGACAGCTGTCACATGACCTCATAGCAGTTGACACAGCATCCACCAGCCCCAAGCAAACACAAGTCAAAGTCCCAGCATGGGGGGTGGGCACACAGTCCCAGCATGGATGGGGGGTGGGCACACAGTCCCA
>CABHPQ010155543.1:17122-29079 GCA_902168405.1 Peromyscus aztecus
GGGGGGGGGCACACAGTCCCATCCTTATCTGAGGAACTACTGGCAAGTGATGGCTTCTGGGACAGAGTCAGTTTTCTTTCAGTGCGGCCCCTGTAGTTTGACCGAGTCCCAGTGGAAAACCACATACCCTATAATGTATGGACACCACAAAGGGGACTCAGTGGATTTAAAAAAGAGAGCATAAAATTGGGCAGGTAAGGGAGGGGTGGATCTGGGAGGAGTTGAGGGAGCAGTGAATACGATCAAAATTCATTGTATGGGATTCTCAAAGAACTAAGACAAGATAGAAAAAAGTGATAAAAATGAGCAACCCCATCCATCCACCCCTAGTCTCTAAGCAGTGTCTGTCCAGGCTTCTCACAGTTCTCCATAGCATCACTGACAGTTGACACTTAACTTATTTTGCACATTTTGACTTCTGTTCTGTGAAATCTCATCTACTATCCTAAAGCAATCAAACATGTGGTACGCGTTGGATCTCAACTTGTTTATGCCACTTGACTCTCTATTTTGGAATGTCTCACATGCCAAAGCATAGCCACCCTTCTGCCGGCTACACAGATGTCTTGTCTTGAATGTTCAGAAATGTATTTAGCTGTATTCTGTGAATAGATTTTCATGGAAGTTCTTGTTTTATGCACTTAAAAATTAGCTGTGTGTCTTCTTGTTTGATGACACTATTTCTGGAGAAATGTGAAAAAAGAAAATGTTTACTTACCCCAAATAGGACAAACCTGTGACAAATCTAAGTGACAATACTACCCAAGTTCAACCTGGTGCACCACTGGATTTATTGGGGTTACTGGCAGGAGTATTAGTGGTGGGCTGCTTCGAGAAGCGGCATGACTCATGGCAGCTGCATCACTGAAGGCCCACTTTGGCACAGACAATGACTCAAGGATGCAACCCTGGAGCTCCCTGAAGAAGCTCAGGCAACTCCACAGGTCATCGTCTTCTCTCCTCAGCAGTCCTCATTGCTTCTACAGCCTTGGTAGAGTCTTGTGATTCCGGTAAGTTTCAGGGTCTTTCTGAAACTTGCAGTTATCTTCTTGACTCTGAAGGAACTTCCTTCCGGGATGGAATGTTTCTTTTCAGGAGAAATTGTGAGCAATGTTCCCTTTGTCTGGTAACTTGTGAGTTCCAGAGTTCCTTGGTCCAAGGCTTGTACCTAACTTTCCTTGTGATATATTTAGTTAATTGATTCTATCAGAAGCCAGAGCATTCTACAACCCTGTGGACAGCATAAATAAAAAGTGCCCCTCACTGAGTGTCACTGATTGCTTCTAATTTGCTATTCTATAGTTGAGAAAGATATTCATTTGATGTCCTACCTTGCAGCTAATTATTGGTGACCTGTAGAATCTTGCCATGGGTTTATTGAGTTTGTTTCTCTTTCCTGTCCAAAATAAGGACAATCGATAATTTTTTCTATGACTGTAACCATCACTATTAATTCCATGTTAAGTGGATGGTTGACAGCAGTAATGCTTGCAGATAGCCATCGAGCGTGTCTACAGTTCATCACTGGTTCTCACGACAATGCTCATCTATTTACTCACTCAATAAATATGGATTGAGTGTCTCCTCTGCTTCAACCTTGGAGTAAAGATGATAAAGCCAATGATCACCACAGACACAGCCTCAGAGAAAGCATGTGCTTTTGCCTCCATGTTAAACACAGACACTGGAGCATAAAGCTGGGGAGAGACTTGTTCCTCAGCTCCACAATGCACAGCTAAGCAGTGGGAAATCATACAGCAGAGGCACGTTTGTGATTTCACATTCTAGAGTAAATAGGCACATGCTAATCTAAGGTTTTACTATAACAATGATCTTCCAAGGCTTTCTCACAGTATGCTGAAAGTGTATGCGATTAATCCTCAGTTCCCTGAGGAGGAGGGAGTGGCCTCCACTAAAACAGTGTTTGCTGTCAGCTTTCAATCGATCTTACTGGTTCATCCATGCCAAGATTGCTGGATGGCTCGCATGAATCATAGCCTCTTCCTGATATAACAGCAACCCCCCACCAACAGGTGACCTCCCAAACTCATGTTTGAAAACAGATAAGTGCACTTAAGTATAATTGATTGCATGAGTGAGAATGCCCAACGTGATCACACAGTCCAGTACTTACCAAAGTAATTACACTTCAGAAAATCAAAATTAATTTGTACACTTCTGATGCACTTTGAAGGCTGTTGACATTTTATTGTAGTGCCTCTAATGAAATGAAAATTATTAATAATTGTTCCTACTTGAGTGTGACAAATGTCATTTAGCTGGAGAGGCAGAGGCACCACCGAGCGCCTCCGAATTATAATGTGGTTTAAAGTTGGGAGTGGATGTTAATATTCAAAGTGGTATTGGGTCTGCCTTTGCCAACAGCCCATAAGCTGTATATCCTGAGATGTCTGATGGCTACAATTTTCTCGTGCTCCTCAACATTCCAGCAATTCTCGTGACAAAGGAGCATTGGCAATGTGCACACATCACACTGTCAGTCCTCCTGCCCAGATGAGGTCAGGAAACCGCCATCCTCATCAATAAGCCATCTGCTCCATGGTGTAGGACACTGGAGAAACAGTGACTAACTTCACAGGTACCCAGAAGCCAAAAATGTTCATCAAAGTTTATTGTGTAACCTACAAAATAGGAAAGCCATCATTTTCAATGAAAAATAAGCCTGAGCTTCACAGGTGGGACTTACTGAAAAGCAAAATAGAAAGAAATCAAGCAACCTTGTTTATAAGAACTTCAAATGGTCTTGAAAACTTACATTAGAACTTGGACTCAATTTTTGTTGTTGTTAAGTACATATTATGTAATGTCTACAACCAGTGACATTTAGTGTGTCCCCACTGTTGCATCCAGTCACCTCCATACAGCCCCAGAGCATGCTCACTCCCCAAAAGGAAAGGTGCTGTGGGATGTCTTTCTGTATGTGTGGTTCTCATTGGATAATAAAAAGCTGTTTTGGCCTATGGCAAGAAAGCTTACAACCAGGTAGGAAATCCAAGCAGAGATACAGGGATAAGGGCAGACTTGACAGAGGTGCCAGCCGCCACCCAAAGAGCAACAAGATGCTAGCAGACCAGTAACACCTTGGCCACATGGCAATATATAGATTAATAGAAATGAGTTGAGTTAAATTATAAGAGCTAGCTAGCGAGAAGCTTGAGCCATAGGCCATACAGTTTGTAATTAATGTAAGCCTCTGAGTGATTTATTTTATAAGCGGCTGTAGGATCCTGGGGCCAGGCAGGACTGAGAAACTACAGAAAGGTACAGATAAGGCAATCGCTCCCTAACCCTCCCTCCACCTCAGCAACAAGCCAACTACAAACTGACCCTCCATCTCTACAAAGTTGCTTGTTTTGCAACTTGCAGTAGTACATGGATTCATGCAGTAGACTTTTTTCTTAAGTTACATGGTGTGTTTTCAAGGTTTAGCTGCATTTATAAACACAGCATTGCTTTGCAGGACTGAGTATTATTCTAGGGAATTGATATACCTTTGTCTTAGTCTATTTTCCTATTGCTGTGATTAAAACACTAAGACAAAAGTAATTTAAGGGAGAAATGGTTTATTCATAGTTCAAAGTCCAGTCCACACAGTTGAAAACGGGAGGATCTTACATTAGCTGGTCATAGCACATCACAGGAAACTGCTATTTCTCAGCTCTCTTTCTCTGTTTACACAGACAAGGATTCTAGCCAGGGATTGGTGGATGAGTCTTCCCACATTCATTAACATTTTCAAGATAGTCTCCCACAATTATGGTCAGAGGCCCACCTCCCAGCTGATTTTAGATTCTGTAAAGTTTATAATCCACACTAACCTCACAACCACATTCTGCTTTTTCTTTCACCCTGTACTAAAATGCAGATTTTCTCCTTGAGGGTCACTGTGGATGGTTCTTTAGTTAGGGTTTCTATTGTTGTAAAGAGACACCATGACCACACCAACTCTTATGAAATGAAAACATTTAATTGGGGTGGATCTCTTACAGTTTCAGAGGTTCAGTCCATTATCATCATGATAGGGAGCATGGAAGTGGGCAGGCAGACATGGTGCTGGAGAAGTAGCTGAGAGCTCACCATCTTGCAGGCAACAGGCAGTAAACTGAGATACTGGGTAATATCCTGAGCATAGGAAACCTCAAAGCCCACCCCTACAGTGACACACTTCCTCCAACAAGGTTATACCCACTCCAACAAAGTCATACCTCCTAATAGTTCCTAATTAAATAAAAATAAAAGAAGTAAATTGCATAATTCCAAAATATAATGGCACAGGATATACATTACCATTCCAAAACACAGGGAAGGGAGTATAGTGAAGAAATATTGAACCAAAGCAAGACCAAAAGCCAGCTGAGAAAACTCCAAACTCTGTACCTTCACATCTGATGTCAAAATGCTCTTCAGATCTCCAACTCTGTTCAGCTTTGTTGACTGCAACACACTTCTTTCTCTTGGGCTGGTTCCATTCCCTGTTAGCAGCTCTCCTCAGCAGGTATCCAATGACTTTGGCATCTCTAACACCTTTGGTTCTCCAAGGCAATTCAGGCTTCATCTTCATAGCTTCATGAAATGGCCTCTCTGGTAGGTCTCCACTTAAGGACACCCCTGACACATGCCTGGCCTCAGCGGATTTCTTTAGATGTAGAGTCAAATTCCATAACCCATTTCTTCTATCCTTAACTTTAAATCCAGAACCACATGGCTGAACATGCCCAGTTTTGCTGATTACTGGGACTGAAATATGGCCCTCATACAATTACATCTTCACCAGTTTTCTGTCCTTCACTGTCTAAGCTTGACTGTCCTGAAATTTGCTCTTTAGACCAGGCTGGCCGCTGTCTTCCCAGTGCTGGGGTTAAAGGTGTGTCGCACCACACCAGGTTCTAAGCTTTTCTTTATTTCCTTTTCACAAATTGGAAAGTTAGTTGGGTGGGATCTTGCCCTGAGGTCACTGCTCCCTTTATTCTATTTCTTAATTTGTTTATCTTCTCAAACACAAGACTTAGCTCCATTCTACTTTTTGGTGCACTTTTTCTCCTAAATTTTACATTTTGTAACTTACCCTGCTCAGCTTGCTCCTTTTCATTATAGATCTTCATTAGAGTTAAAACTACTAACCACACAACAGAGTCTATACTAGGCTGTTTTAAGATTCCCTCTGCCAAGGGAATTAATCCAAAACTCTTCACTTTAGCCTCAGGCAAACTTTTTGGACATGGGCAAAAAAGCAACAACCACTTTCTTCACCAAAATATCACAGGAATGATTTCTAGGCAACATACCAAAATCTTCCTCTATAACCTCTTGAGCCAGACTCCACTGTTCGTCAGATCACACTCAGCACCACTGCCTTCCATGCTCCTACTAGCATGGCCCATTAAGCGGTGCATAAAGCATTCAACTGCTTTTCTAATCCACAGTCCTAAGGTCCATATTCCTTCAAACAAAGACGTTAGGTCTATCACAGCAATACCCCAGTCCCTGCTACCAACTTCTGTCTTAGTTAGGGTTTCTATTGCTGTGAAGAGACACCATGACCACACCAAATCTTATGAAATGAAAACATTTAATTGGGGTTCATTATCATCATGATAGGAGCATGGAAGTGGGCAGACAGACATGATGCTGACAGACAGCTGAGAGTTCAACCTATTGCAGGCAAAAGGAAGTAGAATGAGATGCTGGGTGGTATCCTGAGCATAGGAAACCTCAAAGCCCACCCCTACAGTGACACATTTCCTCTAACAAGGCCATACCCACTCCAACAAAGCCACACCTCCTAATAGTTCCACTCCCTGTGAGATTTTATGGGGGCCAGTTACATTCAAACCACCACAGATGGCATGTTAGGTGCATCTATGAACATGCTGCTGCTGTCTGAACACCAGCACTCAGCCAGCCCCAAGCTCTACTGTAAAGCTTCATAGAAATCAAGGGAACTAAAACAGGTGGGAGCCTATGCCCACCTTTGCCTTTGAGGTTGAACTAGGCAGCTGTTTGTGAAGGGGGTCCCTGCCCTGGGCCCACATGGATGCTTTGGAAAGCTCCCCACAGCCCACACATCAGGGATAACTCTCCATATCAGCTGTGCAGCTTTCCAAACTCAAGTGGAAACCCGACCATGGATGAAGATGGAAGTGTGGTTTTGATACTGCTGACATGAAATCCCTGCTGGGGTGTTGGCATGAGTAGTGATTATACAAATATAGAAGCTAAGAAGATCCAGGGTCTTCCCATGCCCCCGTTTCTGAGACCCAGACAGATTCTATATCTTCTTGGAACCTCAGTTTCAAACTTTTAGGATGAGGAAATTCAGCAAACTCAAAATTCAGGAAAGAGTTGAGACTGTCTCTCAGACGAGAACCCAGAAAAGCTTGTTGAGATGCCACACAAAGACAGACTGCCACTTGGGTAAGAACAGACCTTCAAGATGGCAGAGCCTAGCCTAGGTCACTGTGTAATGGACGATGACGTTGAATCTTGATCCATCTCTGACTCCTGGGTACTGGGATTATAGCTATACACCACCATGCCCAGAACTGTGTGGTGCTGGGCAGTGGACACAGGGCAGTGGACACAGGGCAGTGGACACCACAGGGCAGTGAACACAGGACAGTGGACACCACATGGTAGTGAACTCAGGGAAGTGGACACAGGACAGTGGACACAGGGCAGTGGACACCACAGGGTAGTGGACACCACAGGGCAGTGGACACCACAGGGCAGTGGACACCACAGGGCAGTGCACACAGGGCAGTGGACACAGGGCAGTGGACACCACAGGGCAGTGCACACAGGGTAGAGGACACCACAGGGTAGTGAACTCAGGGCAGTGGACACAGGACAGTGGACACAGGGTAGTGGACACAGGGCAGTGGACACAGGGCAGTGGACACAGGGACACAATCATGATTGACAGGCAAGCACTCTTACAGCTGAGTTCTATCTGCAGATCTTTTCTGGGCTAATTATTGTGACGAGATATCCCAGTCCTTCCAGCCCTGTCACCTAGACCTCCCTGAACTAGCAGAGTGTGAGGCCCTCCCCACAAGCCTTGTCTGCTCTTGCTTTTGGGTGGGGTTCCTTGGGAGTGGACACCTTCTCCCAGCACTGATACAGAGCCTGATTTGCCACTGATGAACACCCCTCTTCTGAGGTCTTTGGAAGTGAAGAACAAAACCCAGTCCCTAACCCTTAGGGCAAAGAATGACTACTCTGCCCTCACCTTACACTGCTCTCGTGACACAGAATACACCTATAAACAACTGGTAGCCTAAGTCCCTCACGAGAGTCGCTGATGAGGGAGTTGGGTCTGTGTACTCTCTTGCACACAGTAAAGGCTGTGAGTGCAGCTGACTGAATGTACATAACACAGAAATGGAGGTTGACTACGTTGAGAGGAGAGGGAACGGGTTTCCGGCATGAAGGGCTTTCTGTTCGTTCACAGGTCAGATCCAGGCCAGAGGGGCAGGTTGTGAGGGCAAGGAACAGGAAGTCCAGGACAAGCAGGAAGGATCTTGTCTCCACAGGTAAAGGCTTCAAGGTAGAGCTTCTGGCGACACCCCCCCCCACACACACACATAGACACACACTATTAAACTACACCTCACATCCCTTATCTTGCCCCTGGCTTGGCATGGCTGGGAAGATCTTGTTCCATGTGAATAGGCAAGGCCTGACTTGGCTTTCATACACATTCAGTGTCTGATTTCATAGGACTTCCCTGTGTTGTAAGAGTCGTAGTAACAACAAAGAGATCACTCAGGCTTAGATGGGAGGGAGGGGGAGAGAGAAGGAGGGAGGGAGAGGAAGAGAAAGAGAGAGAGGAGGGTGAATGCTGTGGGATGTTCTGTATGGCAAATGTGTTACTAATAAAACACTGATTGGCCAGTGGCTAGGCAGGAAGTGTAGGCGGGACTAACAGAGAGAATAAAAAGAACAGGACGGCGGAGGGAGTCTCTGCCAGCCACCGCCAGGACAAGCAGCATGTAAAGATGCCGGTAAGCCACGAGCCATGTGGCAAGGTATATAGATTTATAGAAACGGATTAATTTAAGATATGAGGACAGTTAGCAAGAAGCCTGCCACGGCCATACAGTTTGTAAGCAATGTAAGTCTCTGTGTTTACTTGGTTGGGTCTGAGCGGCTGTGGGACTGGCAGGTGAGAGAGATTTGTCCTGACTGTGGGCCAGGCAGGAAAACTTAAGCCATAGGTGAAGGACAAAGAAGTCTAAAGTCTCGTGAGTAGAAGAGCAGGCTGAAGACCTGAGGATCAGCTGGAAGCATTCCTCTTGCTCAGGGAAGTGGGGTGGGGATCAGCCTTTGTTCCTCAACTGACGGCAGGCAGCCCACTCTCATGGTGGAGGATGACCTGCTTTACAGACCTGAACCTTAATCCCATCCTAAGCCACTGTCATGGAGACACCAAGATCACAGCCAACCAAACATTTAGACACTGTCATCCCGCCAGGCTGACATGCTCCCCATTTCCAAATTTAGTGAGCTTAAGTCTGGCTCAGGAGCTCAGGTGGAAGAAACCTGCACCCCTGAGCCTCTTACCTGGGCCCTCACACCTTGTGAGTAGTTTGAAAGAAAATGGCCTGTCAGGGACAAGGACAGAACCTCTAGTTAGTGGAAAAATGCAGACCCCCATAAGACAGGGAACTAGATCATCTTACAGTCAGGCTGCCTAGCAACAGGACATTGAGTAGAGCCCTTGACCTTTTCACCCTGTAAACATCCTGTTAGCTTGCCCCACCTTATGCAGATAACAGCCTCTTGCTCCCCCCACCCTGCAGGAACTATATAAACCCTCCTGGAGAAAAATAAAGTGGCACCTTGATCAGAAATCTTGACTTGGTGTATTTCCTTTGTGTCTCCTGTCCTATCCTTCCGTCCTTAGGGTGGTCGAGAACCCGTTGAAGCCCTGCTGGACGGGGCAGTGGCCCCCTGAGGGAGTGACACTACTAGGAGGTGAGACCTTGTTGGAGGAAGTGTGTCACTGTTGGGGTGGGCTCTGAGGTCTCCTATGCTGTCAGTGTCACAGTCCACTTCCTGTTGTGGTGTAAGATGTAAGACTCTCAGCTACCTCTCCAGCGCCATGTCTGTCTGCCTACTGCCTTGCTCCCCAGCATGATAATGGACTAGACCTCTGAAACTGTAAGCCAGCTCCAATTAGATGTTTTCCTTTATAGAGTTGCCATGGTCATAGTGTCTCTTCACAGCAATAGAAACCCTAAGACACACCTGATGTGTCAGTTGTCTGACTTAGGGTTTTTACTCCTTTGACAAAAATCATGACCAAAAAGCACATTGGAGGAGAGGAGTTTATTTGGCTTACATTTCCACATTGTAGTCTACCACTGAAGGAAGCCAGGACAGGAACTCAAACTCCTGGAGGCAGGAGCTGATGCAGAGGTCATGGAGGAGTGCTGCTTACTGGCCTGCTTCCTCCAACTTGCTCAGTCTGTTTTCTTATAGAACCAGGACCACCAGCCCAGAGATGACCCACCCACAATGGAATGGGCCCTCCTCCATTAATCACGAATTAAGAAATTGCTTCACAGGCTGCCCACAGCCCATCTTATGAAGGCATTTTCTCAGTGGAGGTTTCCTCCTCTCGGATGAGTATTTGTGTCATGTTGATATAAATCTAGCCAACACAGCAGTTGTCAATCCTTTGGTCTTGTGTATGTGTGGGGAAGCCAAAGCTGATGTCTATGACCCTGACAGGAAACCTCTTCTCAGGAATCTGGGGCCTCCAGTTGTTGTTGACTCTGAAGGAGGAAGTGGACTCAAGGGTCCCTGTGGGCCTAGTGGCTGATGCCAGCCTTGATGTGTTTGACCTTCATACCTTAGGCTCTTGTGTAGCTCCCACAGACTCTACCATGGCTCTTTTTTTGGCTGTCTCCACGTTTCATTGAGGAGACAGTAGATTTTCAGATCAGTTCTTTTCTTTTCCTTATTGTTCAGCTTTTCCTGAGCAAAGTTCAGGCAAGTAAATTACTCAGAGAAAATCAATGGAGGTTTGTGTTTACATGATCGGATAAGGACACTTCAAAAGCGTATCCCACCTCTCCCAGCCAGCCACCTCACATGCCTGGACTCTACGATGTTAGAATAGGGAAAAGTCAAACAGCTAAAGATGTTAGAACAGGGTAATATCAAACAGTGAATGAGGTTCAGTTTAAACACAGAATTTAAAATATAGGCAATTCATTCTCCTTACAATTTAGTAAGAAGTGGTCCACTGTTTCCCACAGGTTGGCTGGTTCCAGCATGGGTTCACCTGGTCACTACAAAATGGCTTCAGACCCACCAGGAAGCAGGAGACCCTGACACAGCCAGGCAGGTCTTCTTGAATTAAAAAAAAAAGTGCTGGAAGGAGGAAACCATGTGCGCAGTGAAAAGGTGACGTGTGGACTCAGGTATGTGGCCTCAAAGGCAGACCCTTTTCTCATTTTCTGGGTCCACGCCCTCTCAGGGGTCCTTGAGAATCTCCTGAATATCTGTGTGTAACAGCTTCCTGCTGAGGGTAGCCAATGGATTAAATACTCCCTAGTCTCAGACAGGCCTGTCCAGGACACACTCAGAGCTCAGTGTTGAGCAGTGTGCCAGATGCAGATGTGCGCCAGATGCAGATGCGGCCTTCCCACCCCTCCTGGTGGGATGGTTTCTCTTCACTGGGATGCAGGAGGGGGACCCATGGAGACAGCCAACGCACTTCACAGGGGAGAGCACATGTCCAGCACTTGATTCACGTTAAGAACAAAACTATCCACCAACAATTACATTTCTTTTCACTAGAAGAAATCGTGCTTTTGTGAAATGGAAGCCACTTTCAAGGCTTCCTCCTCTTCCCCCAGCTGTTGACAGCTAAGCAGGTGTCAGCCCCAGGAAGGCGTTAGCGCCAGAGGGGTCCTGTTGGTCTGATACTACTAGTGTTTTCTTGTATTTAATGTTTTAAAAATCAATTTTCACCTAGCTAGGTTAAAATGGGGCCAGGGGGCTCGGAATTGTCCTTGGCCACAGGAATGTCTCCCTGATTCATTTACACACTGTCACAGTGAGCTCTTTAGTCCCGTCAAGGATAAGTCCTAAGTAGACAGTCACAGACACTAGCTCCCGGATCTGCTCCCCATCCTGGTTTTAGAGTCTTCGCATGTGTTTATAACTGAAGTGGTTCCTGATTCTAGCCCTAAGGTTTGAATGCTGACCACCTGTCTGCACTGCAGAAGAGCTCTCTGCCTGTGTGAGCAATCTTACCTGCAGTGAGGACCCGGAGTAGGTGTTGTCAGACGGCTCAGGCTGGTGTTCCCTCTGGATCAGCTGTGTAGATCCTTGCCTTGGTTATTTAATTAACTTTGTTCTTTCTGAGTTCCACAGTCATTCTCTAGGTGGAAGGAAAGACCTTTCCACACTTATTTCTAAACTGTAGCGCTAATCTCCACTTCAAAACAATTAAATTTTACTCAAACAATTTAATTAAAAAATACAGGTGAGAAATGTCAGGCCCAATTAGTATTTGGGATGAATGAGTGCTCCTGGTTATGAAGCTGGCCTGTGACGCTTGTCCCATCTAAACAGGTTGCTGTCACTTCATAAGCAAGGCCCTGGCTTCAGTTCCAGCAAAGCATTTTCCAGAAGGATTCTGACTCTGAGATGTCAACACTTTCTGAATTTGCTCCTGGAAGTTGATGTATCCCCTAAATGCAAGGTCAGGATAGATGGCTGATGAGCAAGCATGCTTCCTCGCTGAAGAATAGACAAATCTTTTTCACTGGACTGTGGAAGTAAACGGCCCCTGGGAGGCAAGGGATGCAGAGTTCTCCATGGTTCCACTTCTGCAGGCCAAGAGGACCTTGCTATTTATTGATTGATTTTCTGGTGTGTGTGTGTGTGTGTGTGTGTGTGTGTGTGTGTGTGTGTGTGTG
>CABHPQ010155544.1:0-39995 GCA_902168405.1 Peromyscus aztecus
CCCATTCTAAAACAGAAAAAAAAGCCTTACCATAAATTGCCTTCATCTGCTATCTGGTCATGGCAACAAACAATAAGTAACTAATACAATACCCATTGGCGGTCCATATTTGCAACAACCTTCAAAGAGGGAAGCTGACTGTTAATAAAAGATAAAAGTTCTGAAGTGTCTTTCTTGTGGATAGTCATGGAGAGGACACTATGGGATTGTTATGAACATACTGACTGTAATATTCAGTTTCTCTAGCCCAGCAACATTCTTTTCCTTACCTCTCCATCCCACCACAGAAGGGAAAGCTACAACATCAGCAATGATGAATGATTGCTGAATTATAAATAAATATCCTTATTGATAGAATGCTTGTCAAGCTAGGAAACTGCTATAGAAGATGCTTGATAAATGCTTACTGTTTGAGGTACAAAAATTCATTTGAGTTCCTCATATGGCAAATTAAAAACAATGATATAACTAACAGCACCATTTCTCTTTGATACTCAACTCCAAGCAAAACATATGAGCATGAACTAACCAATTTTTGTAGTAATGCAGTCTAGAGCAGAGATAGTAAAAATAATTCCAAACATGGCTTCTGACAATAGCAATTCAAGCTTAAACTTTTGGGGGGAAGAAACTGCAAATTACAGCTTGGTAGATTCTGAACTATTTTTAATCTATTTTAATCAGTGTGCAAAATAATAGATTTCTTTATGATGTTTTTATTGATAATTTATGTTGTTGGTTCTCATTCTTATTCTTTCTCCTCAAACCACTGCTTCCCACCCACAGGAGCCCTCTCTCTGCTTGGGTGAGCTGTGGTTTCTACTGATTACTCTGCTCCTCAAAAATGTATTTTTTGCCCTCTAAAGGGTGTGTGTGTGTGTGTGTGTGTGTGTGTGTGTGTGTGTGTGTGCAGAGAGAGAGAGAGAGAGAGAGAGAGAGAGAGAGAGAGAGAGAGAGAGGTTTCTTTATATGCATTAAACATTCTTCATTTTATGAAAGTCATTCATGCATCAGTATAGTAAAATAAAACATTAAATATTCTACGAGGATCACATTTATTGTTCACTGGATGGTTTTATGGATTGGAAAGGATAACTTGATGTTTTAAAATGCCAACTAGATGATTTTAAGAGTGGATAATCCTTGTAAAACTGACAGATAACGTGCTAATATCATCTCATAAAACTGCATTTAATCTGATGCAATGTAAGGGCTTGTTACCCCTATTTTATATATGGAGAAATTAAGAAGTTATTAGATATAAGACCTATTATTGCAAAAGAATCTGATTTTATGATGATATCTAATATCCTTAAAGGTAAGAATATTAAGTAAAACAAGTAATGCGAAATACTTAAAGACCCAGGAAGATATATATGACCCAACTGTGTCAGTATCTCCTTCTTAATCTGTTATGAATGAGATAGCCTATGCATAGATAATATTCAACCAAAGCAGCACAAACAGGGAAGGTAATCAAGAAACAGAGATTTATTCTCATCACCTACTCAATGCCAGCAAGTTGATCCTGTTGGGAGTTTAAAAAGTGTTGTGTAGCTAGGCTAAGTCATTATCTTATGAAATTTCTGTCCAACTAGTTTTACCACAAAAAGATGCCTTTTTTAATGCTGTAACTTCATCTGATTCTTATTGTATGGTGCAGAAGCAATTCTAGTTTTTATTAATGATACAGCCTAGTTAATAACACACTCTGTCAGGAAAAGCAAAGCCTTTTCCAGTTTTATTTATTAAACTATACTTTGGGAAATGAGAGGTTTATTGAAGAATATATTCTTTTCTCATGCAATGTATCCTGATTACAGTTTCCCCTCCCTTTACTCTTTCAAGTATCTCCCTTCCTCTCTTCCCCTCTAGATCCACTCTCTTTCTCTCTCACTAGAAAAGAACAGGCTTATACAAGACAACAACCAAACATGACAAAATAAAATATAATACAATGAGGCAAAACCTTTACATAGAAGTTGTACATGACATAGTAACTCAACAGGAGGAAGAGTACCAAGAGCAGGCCCAAGAGTCAGAGATCCACTTATTCTCACACTCAGGAGTCTCATAAAAATAATAGGCTAACAGCTATAATATATACACAGAGGACCTGGTGTAGACCCATGTAGGCCCAGGGCTTGCTACTTCCACTTTTCTGAGCTCATACATGCATAACTCAGTTGAATCAGAGGGCCGTGTTCTAATGTCCTCCATCCCATCTGACTCTTACCATCTTTCCACCTCCTCTCCCACAGGGTTTCCTGAACTATGAGGGAGAGATTTGATGGAGACCTCCAATTTAGACTCTCTCTCTCTCTCTCTGCATATTGTCTAGCTTGGGTCTCTGCAGTTCTTCCCATTTGCTGCTCAAGGAAGCCTATCAGATGATGACTGATTAGGCACTGATCTATGAGTATAGCAGATTATTAGGAACCATTTTAATGATTTTTTTCCTAGAGTAGTAGTGTTTGGTATTACCCTAGGTTTCTGGGCGATCTAGTCTCTGGTTCTTGGTTACCCAAGAACTGTCAGGTATGGGCTGCTTTTTGTGGAATGGGCTATAAATCAAATCAGGTGTTGGTTGACTACTTTCACAGATTCCATGCCACCATTGCCTCCTCAACATACTTTGTAGGCTGGACAGATTGAAGGTCAAAGGTTTTGTTTTTTGTTTGTTTGTTTGTTGTTTTGGGTTTTTTGTTTGTTTTGGCTAATTTGGTATCCAAGTTTCTCTTTCATTAGCCTGAATGGTACCTTTCTGCACCAAAGAACTAGAACATAGGGGTAAAGGCTCCATGTAGACACCAGCTTGACTTCTCCATTTCAATGAGTTGTGTGGATGTTGTCCTTGACAATGGGGCCTTGCTTTCAGCTGGTTGGGAACAAGTATTTTCCTTAGCATCAACCTGGGTTGTTTGGGGTATACATGGGACTCCCTTGGCCAAAAACTCCATTGATTGCATCCCAGCATCTACTGAAAGCCTTTCTTGGTTACATGAGATGGACAATTGAGACACCTTATTCCACATTTCTAGTAGTCCTCATTAGGATCACCTTCATAGATTCCAGAAGTTTACATTACAGTATGTTTCCACACCTTACCCCCAAATGCCCTCCAATTCCACTTGTCTGTCCTTGGAATCCCTCCCTCCATCCCATTATCTCCCACCTGATCCCTCCCAGCTTTCTTCCCACCCACCCCAATCCACCCATAAAATCTATTCTATTCCTCTTGCCAGGGAGATCCGTGTGGTTCACCTAGATGCTTGCTCTTTACCTAACCTCTCTGGGTCTACAGATTGTAACTTGGTTATTATTTACCAACGGCTAATATCCACTTATAAGTGAATTCATACCATTTTTGTCTTTCTGGGTCTGGGTTACCTCACTCAGGGTGATTTTTTTTCTGGTTCCATCCATTTGTCTGCAAATTTCATGGTGTCATTTTTTTGACAGCTAAATAATACTCCATTGTGTAAGTGTACCACATTTTCTTTATCTATTTGTCTGTTGTGGGACATCTAGGTTGTTTCCAGTTTCTGGTTATTATGAATAAAGCCACAATGATTGAGTAAGTGTTCTTGTAGTAGGATGGAGTATCCTTTGGGTATATGCCCGAGTGAAATAATTGGATTTGAGGTAGATCGATTCCCAGTTTTCTGAGGAATGGCCTTATTGTGTTATTGATTTTAGCCATTCTGACATATGTAAGATAGAACCTCAAAGCAGTTTTGATTTGCAGTTTCCTGATGGCTAAGGATGTTGAACACTTCTTTAAGCCATTTGAAATTCTTTTATTGAGAATTCTCTGTTTAGATCTCTATCCCATTTTTAATTAGATTATTTGGTGTTTAAATATGTAGTTTCTTAAACTCTGTATGTATTTTGGATATTAGTCCTCTATCAGATGTGGAGTTATTGAAAATATTTTCCCATTCTGTAGGCTGCCACTTTGTCCAAATGATGGTGTCCTTTGTCTTACAGAAGTTTTTTTTTTACATTTTCATGAAGTCCCACTTATTAATTGTGAATCTTAGTACCTGCACTATTGATATTCTCTTCAGAAAGTCATCTTCTATACCAATGTGTTCAAGGTGATTGCCTAATTTCTCTTCTATTAGGTTAACTGTGTCTTGTTTGATGTTGAGGTCTTTGATCCACTTGGAGTTGGATTTTGTGCAGAGTGATAAATATGGATCTATTTGCATTCTTTTACATGCCGTCAAGCAGTTGATCAGCACCGTTTATTGAAGATGCTGTCTTTTTTCAAGTGTGTATTTCAGGCTTCAAAACCAGGTGTTTGTGTGTCTTTAAAAATAAGTCTGGGCCTTGTAGGAGGGAATGGTGGTGGCTGAGTGGGTGGGGAAAGGCTGGAGAGGTGGGAGGAGGAAAGAGGAGGATCTGTGATTGGTATGTAAAATGAATAAAAATTTCTTAATAAAAATATGTCTGTGTCTTCAATTTAATTCCATTTATCAATGTGTATATTTTTATTTCAATACCATGCAGTTTTTATTACTATAGGTCTGTAGTACAACTTGAAATCAGGGATGGTTATAAATCCAGCAGTCCATTCATTGTTTTGGATTGTTTTAGCTATCCTGTTTTGTTTCTGTTTTTCATATGAAGTTGAGAATTGTCCTTTCAAGGTCTATAAAGAATTGTGTTGGGATTTTGAAAGCGATTCCACTGAATCTCTAAAATGCTTTTGGTAGGATGGCCATTTTTACTATGTTAATCCTACTGATCCATGACCATGGGGGATCTTTCCAACTTCTGATATCTTCTTCAACTTGTTTTTTCAAAGACTTGAAGTTTTTATTATACAAGACATTCACTTGCTTGATTAGAGCTACCCCCATGACATTTTGTATTATTTGTGGCTATCGTGAAAGATGTTATTTTCCTGACTTCTTTCTCAGTCTGTCATTATGTGTATAGAAGAGATACTGGCTTTTTTGAGGTGGTCTTGTGTCCTGCCACTTCAGTGAAAGTGTTTATCAGTTGTAGGAGTTCCCTGGTAGGTTTTTTCTTGTCACTATGTATACTATCATATCATCTGCAAGATGTAATACTTTAACTTCTTCCTTTCCAAATTTTTATCTCCTTCTGTTAGCTTATTGCTCTAGCTAAAACTTCAGGTATTTAGTGGAAAGATATGGAGAGAGTGGACAACCTTGTCTTGTCCCTGATTTTAGCAGAAGTATGTAGAACGGTCTTGTTAAATAAGAAACACAGAGCCAATGCAGAGATGAAAGCCCAAGAGGTCAGAGCTAAGAGCTTTACCCTTCACTGCTGCAGCTGTCCTCTTCAGCCAAGAGAGCTATTTCCTGTCTGTTTGTCTTTTTTATAGACTTTCTATTCTGCCTTCTCATTGGTTGTAAACCCAACCACATGACCTCTTCATCACTGCCTGTCTGTGCAGACCTCCAGGTCTTCTATGGTTGGTGTTGAGATTAAAGGCGTGTGTCTCCATGCTGGCTGTATACTTGAACACACAGAGATCTTCCTATCTCTGCCTCCCAAGTGCTGGGATTAAAGGCATGCACAACGACTGCCCAGTTTCTGCTATGGCTTGCTATTAGCTCTGACCCCCAGGCAACTTTATTTATTAACATACAAATAAAATCACATTTCAGTACAATTAAAATATCACCATATGAAGTGCTTTGAGTTTCCATTTAATTTGATATTTGTTATAGGCTTGATGTAAATTGCCTTAATTACATTTAGGTATGTTTTTTGTATCCCTAATCTCTCTAGGACTTTTATCATGAAGGAGTTTGGATCCTGTCAAAGGCCTTTTCTGCATTTAATGTGATGATCATATTTTATTCTTTCAGTGTTTTTATATGGTGGACTATGTTTACTGATTTTCATATGCTGAACCATCCTTGCATCACTGGGGTAAAGCCTACTTAATCATGGTGGATGATCTTTGATGTGTTCTTGCATTCAGTTTGCAAGTCTTTAACTGAGCATTTTTGTATCAATGTTTCCAAGTGAAATTTGTCTGTAATTTTCTTTCTTTGTTGAGTATTTATATGGTTTAGGTATCAGAGTAACTGTGGCCTCATAAGATGAAGTAGTCAATATGTTCCTTCTGTTTCTATTTTGTGGAATAACTTGAAGAGTACTTGTGTTAACTTTTCTTAGAAAGTCTGATAGAATTGTGTGGTAAAAGCATTTGGACCTGGCTCTTTTGTGATTGTGAGACTTTCAATGACTGCTTTTATTTCACTAGGCATTTAGGTCTGTTTAAATTGTTTATCTGATCTTGATTTAACTTTGGTAAATGGTATCTACATAGAAAACTATCCATTACTTTAAAATTTTCAAATTTGGTGGAATGCAGGTTTACAAAGTATGTCCTTGTGATTCTCTGGATTTCCTGTGTGTCTATTGTTATGTCCCCACTTTTGTTTTTGATTTTTCAAATTTTGATAGTCTCTCTCAGTCTTTTAGTTAGTTTGGATAAGGGTTTGTCTATCTTGTTGATTTTCTCAAAGAACCAACTCTTTATTTTATTAATTCTTTGAATGTTCTCTTTGTTTCTCTTTTATTGATTTCACCCCTCAGTTTTACTATTTCTTGCCATCTGTTCCTCTTGGGCATGCTCACTGTTTTTTGTTCTAGAGTTTTCAGGTGTGCTGTGAAGTTGCAGCATGGAATCTCTCCAATTTTTATGTAGGTAGTTATTGCTATGAACTTTCTTCTTAGTATTGCTTTCATTGTGTCCCATAAGTTTGGGTATGCTGTCTATTTATCCATTGAATTCTAGAAAGTCTTTAATTTTATTCGTTATTTCTGTCTTGCCCATTTTCCATATGGTGTGGGGTTGTTCAGTTTCTGTAAGTTTGTAAGATTTAATCTGTTGCTGTTGTTCATATCCAACTTTAATCCATGGTGATCTGATAGGAGGCAGGGAGTTATTTCATTTTTCTTGTAAATACTGAGACTTGTTTGTATCCAAGCATGTGATCAACTTTGGAGAAAGTACCATGAAGTGCTGAGAAGAAGGTATTTTTGTGTGTGTATGTGTGTTTGGGTGAAATATTCTGCAAGTATCTGTTAGGACCATTTGGTTTAAAACATCTGTTAGTTCTAATATTTCTCTGTTTAGTTTTTGTCTGGATGACCTGCCCATTGGTTGGAGTGGGTATTGAAGTCTCCCACTATCAGTGTATAAGGGTCAATGTGTGATTTACATTGTAGTAGTGCTTCTTTTATAAATTTGGGGTTCCTTGTGTTTGGAGGATAAATGTTAAGAACTGAAATGTCATCTTCGTGGATTTTTCCTTTGCTGAGTATATAGTATCTTTTCCTATCTCTTTTAATTAGTTTTAGTTTGAAGTGTACTTTGTTATGTATTGCTTGCTTCTTAAGTCCATTTGCTTGATATATCTTTTTCTAACCCTTTATACTGAAGTAATTTCTGTCTTTAATGTGGAGGAGTGTTTCTTGGATGCAGCAGAAGAACTGGTCTTGTTTTAGCATCCATTCTGTGAGAATGTGTCTTTTTGTTGGGGAATTGAGACCACTGATATCACTGAAAGGTATCAGTGAACCTTGATTTTGTATTATTTTGTTGTTTGTGATGGTGGTGGGGTGTTGTTATTATTGGTGTGTGTGTGTGTGTGTGTGTGTGTGTGTGTGTTTGATTTCCTTCTTTTGGTTTTGGTTTTACTGGTGTGAGATTATTTTCTGCAAGTTTCCATGGGTCTGGTTTTCCTTCTACCACTCTTTTTTTTATTTAAGAAGTTTTTTATTCATTTACATAATAATCACAGATTCCCCTCTTATCCCTCCTCCCACTCCCCTCCTTAGCCTCCCCCTCGATCCACCCCAGATACCTTCCTCCAAAAGGGAAAATGTAAGGCTTCCCATGGGGAGTCAGCAAAGCCTGGTACATTCAGTTGAGGCAGGACCAAGCCTGTCCCCCTGCATCAAGCCTGAGCAAGGCATCCCACCACAAGAAATAGACTCCTAAAAGCCAGCTCATGCACCAGGAATAGATCTTGATCCCACTGCCAGAGGACCCCAAACAGACCAAACTATACAACTGTCTTCAGTATGCAGAGGGCCTAGTCTGGTCCCATGCAGCCTCCATATAGCTGTTGGTTTATAGTTCATTAGTTCCTACTAGCTCGGTTCAGTTGTCTCTATAGATTTCCCCATCATGACCTTGAACCCTTTTGCTCATTCAATCCCTCCTCCCTCTCCTTGACTGGACTCACAGAGCTTCGCCCAGTTCTTGGCTGTGGATCTCTGTATCTGTTTCCATCAGTTACTGGATGAAGGCTCTATGATGACAGTTAGGAATTTCACTGATCTGATTATTGGGGTAGGCCAGTTCAGGCACCCTCTCCACTACTGCTAGGAGTCTTAGTTGGGGTCATCCTTGTGGATTTCTGGGAATTTCCTTAGCACCCGGTTTCTCCCTAACCCCACAATGTCTTCCTCTATCATGATATCTATTTCATTGCTCTCCCACTCTGTCCCTCTCCCAACTCAACCATCCTGTTCCCTCATGTCCTCATCCCCCATTCCCTCCCCTCTATTGCCATCCTCACCCCCAATTTACTCCAGAGATCTCATCTATTTCCCCTTTTCAGGGTGATCCATGAGTCCCTCTTAGAGTCTTCCTTGTTAGCTAGCTTCTCTGGAGCTGTGGGCAGTAGTCTGGTTATACTTTGCTTTACATTTGGTATCCACTTATGAGTGAGTACTGCTGCAGGCCACAGGAATATATCATAAGAACTCAGCTGGTTATGGCAATGTCACTACCTGGAGGGATCAAGGAATTCCTCCAGAGAAAGCCAAATTCCAAGGAGCTTTTGGTGTTATTTGGCTTGTTATATATTAGCTGTATTCTGTTATGAAAATCATATGTGCCTTCATAGTTTTCCCAATTGATTTTTTCCCTAAGAAGGACTAACAGTGTGGACTGATCACTCTCTGGACATACACATTCAAGGTATTTGGAGAACAGCCTTAGGAAAGGCTTCCTCTGGAATCAGATATCTCCCTTAGCCACTTTCAAGGACTAACAGTAATAACAGTCCACATGCAAGTCTCCTGATTTAAGGTAAATTCCACAAGAAGACACCGCCTAGGTCAGGTGGATGTTCAGTAATAGCTTTACACAATTTAGCTTGGACCCTCCTTTCTTACAGCCTTACTAACTTTATAGACCTCTAACTCCTTACACTTGTAGGAATATTTAGATAACCTTCTGCGCTACAGCTATGCTCAGCCTGAACTCCAGTTCAAGTCTCCCTGTAATTATCATCATTGGCAGCATCTGGCCAGGTCCATGCCCAGATGGAGGAAAGTACCTTATCAGAGATACCTCTGTACTCTCTAAGAACAGACTTAAGCATCCAGACTACCTGTTTGAGAAGGCCTGGCGGATGTGCCAATTAAGCTTTGCTTTCTCCTTTCCCAAACCTTACCTATAGTTCTAGATCTCCCTTTAACTATCACCAGAGGCATCTAGCTGTACACAGGTTGCCTAGCGACCGAGCACACTTTCCCCCACCCTGCAGAAAAACAAAAAAAACCCAAAACAACAACAACAACAACAAAAAATGGCAGATAGCTTGGACAGATAGGAGCCACAGGAAAAAAGAAGGCAGTTTTATTTTCTCCCATTGACCTAGCAACTTATAGAGTCTTAACATTTTCCACCAATCATGTTTAAGACTATAGTGGAGCATATAAGATCCCTCTTCTTAGATATTACCCAGATTTAGCCTTTAGTTAATTCATTTCCCCATTAGTCACTTCACTTCCCTTTTGGGTTGCAAATGATAATTAACTATTACTGCCTCTCTATGTGATTCTTATCACCCCTTCATTTGACCCTGAAAGTCTGGCTTTGCACTGCCAAAGGATTACTGCTTGTAAGTGTATGTATACTGGGACTTCCAGGGCACGGGACAGAGAAGAGAAAAGAGAATGGAAGAACTAGATGGGTAAGAACTTGAGAGGAACAAACTGAAATGGGGAAGAACTAGATTGAAGGGCTAGAAGAGAGTACTAGAAGAATGAGATGGAAGATGAGGAAGATGGGGAAGCACTAGCTGGGTAAGAACAAGATGTAAAGGACCTAGATGAGGCAGAATTACGATGAGAGAAATAGAACTTAGAGGGAGCAGTAGATAAATATAGAGAGAAATCAGGCAAGAAAGGAGCTAGGCACGAGAACAGAACTGAAGCTGTGTATATAGGATGTTATGCCAGAGGAATTAAAGCAGGTGGACTATAGGACTCCGTGTGCTGAGATTCCATTTCCCAAAAAATAGTCCTCACTATTAGTACTCTCTCCTGAGCCCCTGGGATGTATAATATTAAGGCTGGTCCCTCTAATATTATACAAGGGAGTACATACTATGTTTGTCTTTCTGAGTCTGAGTTATCTCACTCAGGATGATATTTTCTAGTTCCATTCATTTGCCTGCAAATTTCATGGTTTCATTGTTTTTTTATAACTGAGTAATACTCCATTGTGTATATGTACCAGCTTTTCTTTATCCTTTCTTCTGTTGAGGGGCACCTAAACTGTTTCCAGGTTCTGCCTGTTATGGATAATGCTGCTATGAACATATTTGAGCAAGTGTCTGTGTGGTATGATCAAGTATGCCTTGGGTATATGCCCAAGAGTGATATCATTGGTTCTAGAGGTAGAATGATTCCCAGTTTTCTGAGAAGTCACCGTACTGATTTCCAAAGTGGCTATACAAGTTTGCACTCCCAATAACAGTGGAGGAGTGTTCTGCTTTCTCCACATACTTTCCAACATAAACTGTCATCAGTGTTTTTGATCTTAGCCATTCTGACAGGTGTAAGATGGCATCTTAGAGTTGCTTTTATTTGCATTTCCCTGATGACTAAGGATGTTGAGCAATCCCTTAAATATCTTTTAGCCATTTGGCATTCTCCTGTTGAGAATTCTCTGTTTAGATCTGTAGCCCATCTTTTTAATTGGATTGTTCATTATTTTGATGTCTAATTTTTGAGTTCCTTATATATTTTGGAGATCAGCCCTGTGTCAGATGTGGGGTTGGTGAAGATCTTATCCCATTCTGTAAGCTGTCGTTTTGTCTTATTTACTGTGTCCTTTGCCTTACAGAAGCTTCTCAGTTTCAGAAGGTCCCATTTATTAATTGTTGCTCTTAGTGTCTGTACTATTGGTGTTGTATTTAGGAAGTGGTCTTCTGCTGTGGGATGTCATTCTGTATGCTGTGAATATGTGTTGCTCTGATTGGTTGATAAATAAAACACTGATTGGCCAGTAGCCAGGTAGGAAGTATAGGCAGGGCAAGCAACCTAGGAGAATGTTGGGAAGAGGAAAGGAGTCAAGAGTTTCCAGCCAGACACAGAGGAAGCAAGATGACAAGGCAGAACTGAGAAAAGCTACCAAGTCATGTGGCTAAACATAAATAAGAAATATGGGTTAATTTAAGTGTAAGAGCTAGTCAGTAATAAGCCTGAGCTAATGGCTAAACAGTTATAATTAATATAAGCCTCTGTATGTTTACTTGAGGGATGTGAGTGAAAGAGTTTTGTCCCAACCACTGGCTGGCTGGGACACGTGAAAACTTTCAACTACAGTCTCCTGTGCCATTGTGTTCAAGGTTACTTCCTACTTTCTCTTCTATCAGGCTCAGTGTAACTGGATTTATGTAGAGGTCTTTGATCCACTTGGACTTGAGTTTTGTGTATGGTGATAGATATGGATCTATCTGCAATCTTCTACATGTTGACACCTTCTACCTCTCTTTATAAGGCGGGATTTGTAGATAGATAATGTTTAAATTTGACTGTATCATGGACTATCTTATTTTCTTCATTTCTGGTGATTTAAAGTTTTTTTTTGAGAGAGAGAGAGAGAGAGAGAGAGAGAGAGAGAGAGAGAGAGAGAGAAGGTCTTCAGGAAGCCTATCTGTTTTTTGGTAGGAGTCCTGAATTTGTTGATTGCTTTCAAATATCTTAAGCATCATACCTATTAAGTCTTTTTTATCAGATGAATGTTGTAAAGTCACATTGCATTATTTAAATATTTATTACAGTTCAGAAAAATCTAAAGCTTCCAGAATTTTATCATAACACTTCTTTTAAAATAAATATGCACAAATGAGACCATTAATGATTCCAGCAATGTTTCCTTTCTCTGTATTTCCTATTTAAAAAAGATTCACTTTTATTATTTTCAATTCTATGTATATATGCATGTCTGTGTTTAGATTTGTTCATATGAGTGAAGCTTCTATCAATGTCCAGAGGCATCAGATTTCCCTGTAGGTTAAGTTTCTCATAGGTATAAGCTGCCCAGAGTGATTTCTGGGAAGCAAACTCAGGTCCTCTGTAAGAGCAGCACATGCTATTAACCACTGAGTCACCGTTCTAGCTCCAAAGAATATTTTCTTAATATCAAAAAATTATAAAAAAGAGGAAAATACTCTGTGTTGTCCCTGTCCAGGGCTATAATTGACTAGAGAATTTACTAGTTTGATTCCCATGATTGAACAAGACATCCACCTTCACATTTTAAATGTGAGACTTCATTGCACATTATGTTATTATGATTTGAACATCTGTCTTTTCTGCTGCACATTATATAGTTTTCCAAAAATTCTTAGACTTTTGACTTTATCATAACTTGTGTAACAAAGTTACTATTAGGCATTTTATTAATTCATTTCTAGGTCAAAGTGTTTGTATGTTTAATGTGTCAATAGACACTAAAAAAGACAAATCATAAGCTTTTCATTAATAGTCCATTTAACAACAGTATGTATGTTCATATGCATTCATACTAATGTGTGGCATTAGACTTTTTAATCACATTGGTTTGGCAGTGAATGTCATATTTTACTGCTGTTTTAATCTGTGTCTTTTATTGCTAAAGCCATAGAATTTTATGTGTTTATTTATCGTTTGTCTTTTCTTATACATATTGTATCTTAATACTTGGAGCTTTTTTATTGTAGTTTTGACATTTTCTTGTCCACTTAGATGGGATTTAAACATAAGAAGAATATTGTCACAATGTCTCAACGAAACATTATTTTGCTTTATGTTAACCATTATTCATACTGTGAACATTATCTCTGGAGCAGATTAAAAACACAAAAGCCCAGGAATGGATAATCACTATTATCCCTTTGTCAATGATAATAATAAAATATGAAAACTTTTTTATTTTTAAAAGTAGTATCTTGTCTTTAAAATATGCTTGAAAAATCTTTTAGCTACACCCTAAGATATTAAAGCAGATAATCACTTTATAATGGAAATAATGTAGCTGGGCAGAGAGAGGAAGTAAGATGGCAGGGCCCAGAAAGGGATACAGACATGAGTATATGGGAAGTTGCTCTCTCTTTGGCTGAGGTTTTCCTAGCGGTAAGAACATGGTTGGCTTCTTTCTGCTTCTCTGATCTCTGGTAATAACAGTTAGTATTAACTAAGTGATCTTGATGTGGGAGGCACTATGCCTGAAATTATCTACAGAAAATTTCATCCTTATTTATAGACAAAAGAGCTGATGCTGCAAATTAACGTGGGATTTCAAAGCTAGTGACTGTTCTAGCACTATACTACTGTATTTTAGAATAAAGAAGATAAATTTATCTGTGTTGTCCTCATCTTTTACCAAGAAAATAAGAATTTTTAAAAATAAAATCTTAAAATAAATACATTAATGTAAACCATCTGAAGTTATCTTATTTAGAGGCCAATGGTGATAGAATAACAACATGATCATATAGTTTCTGAGAAATTAATTTTAAGCTAAGAAAGAGTAAAAAGTAAATTTGGATAAATTATCAAATACAATTTATCACATTTCTGGCTTTGTTAAAGCCCAATTGATATGTTTTATGGGGGAAAGACTGAAAACTTGAAGTACATGAAATATAATACTAAAAATTAAATGCATAATGGCCTAAGAGCATTTCTTTCAGGAATCTTCAAAGAAATTGGCATGAAATTTGCCATAATTTTATGTAAAAGTACAACTCTCAGATTGAAACACACACATGGAAAGCCTAAATGTTAGCATCCCAATGTAAGAGAAAACATGAAATGTCTATCTTTTTTAGTCTAGGTTACCTCACTCAAGATGATTGTTTCGAGCTTCACCCATTTACCTGAAAATTTAATAGTTTTGACTTTTCCTTAAAGATGAATTATATTCCATTATATTTTTTAAATGTATCACATTTTCCTTATCCATTCTTTAGTTGATGGGCACCTAGGCTGATTCTAGTCTCTGGCTGTCATGAATAGAGCAGCAATGAACATTGATGAGCAGGTGTCTCTGTAGTTAGACGTAGAGTCTTTTGAGTACAGGTTCAATAGTGGTACAGCTGCAACTTGAGATAGATTGCTAGAAACCTAGGAAGGGGCCAGGGTGAGGGGAGGGGGATCTTCCGAGAAAGGAGGAATAGAATATAATAACATAAAGATAAAATGGGGAGAACTAGAATAGTGAGTACAGGTTCAGTTGTGATACAACTGGAACTTGAGATAGATTGTTAGGTATATAGAAAAGGACCAGGATGGGGGAAGAGGAGTCTCTGAGGAAGGGGAAATAGAGTATAATATTATAAAGATAAAATGGGAGGAACTAGAATAGGGTTAAATGGGGACAGATATGGGAGGGCAGCGTAAAGGAGGGAACATGGGGAGATACAACTAAAACTAAAGTCCTTCTGAAAAATCGTATTGAAACTTACTACTATGGAAGCTTCCTAAAATATATACCTATACAAAAGAAATTTACATGGAGTTGTCATATAATGGGGAGACAATGACCTAACTAGACATCTTATATCACCAAGTAAAACCTTTAGTGCCAGCAATGGGTGACATCTTGTTAATTTGTTGGCCAAAAGGTTCAAAATATCAGTCTATTGCCAAGGTTCTTAGTTATTCTCCCACAGCCTGATGGTAAGGAGAGGTGACTAAAGACATCATTAATGTTATCAAGCATGGGGAAACAGAGTAGAACCCCAACTAGAAATGTCACCCTTACTGATTAACATTCATAGTATTACAAGGTACTCTGCATACTAGAAAAAAAGTAATCATCAATATAACTCAGCTACAATCACTGATACCCACAACAGTAACCTTTTATAAGATAAACTGGTTTCTTATGGGAGTAGCCAAATAGTTTTAAACATTGGATTTAGGCCCATACTATAAGATGGCCATATCTGACACAACTAAAGAGCAAAGATCTGTGTGTCTGAATGTGTGGGTTTTTATGTTTCTATGTGCCTTCAAGATAGCCTAGTGCAGTAGTGTCACAAACCAACCAATATCTGACTGGATTTAAGGCCATTTCATGAGATGGAACCCATCCTTAACCTGAGTAGGGGCCCAATAACCTGAGATCAGATAGGTCAGGGACCTACTGGAAAAACAAAATTCTAGTGTTCTGTTAAAGTAATCTAGGAACAGATCAGGACTTCTTAAACTTTTTACATAAGCCTTGTTACTGAAAAATTTGTATTTTTATTCCTTGTATATAAGCTTATAGAAAAGATATGCTGAAAATACATAATGAGGAGTTTAATTTAAAACAGTTCCTTGGTATGCATATAATTTTACCACTAATTAAAGGCAAAAAATAAATTTGTGTAAATATGAACCACAGGCATGCTTGTTTTTTTTTTTCAAATGTAAATAATACTATATCTTGGCTGAATATTTGATACGTTAAAGCACAACACACATTGAATGTTTATCTGAGTTGACTGACATTTTGACTTTGTCAATCTTGGAATAAAGGCTGCTTTGCATATACACATAGGTACATCACAGACCTTCTAGATCATGCTTTCTTAAACTTATTACATTCACAACCCCTTTTGCCTGTGAAAATATTTTTACATGATCCTAGGTCTGTAGGACTATAAAGCATATACAGAAATCAAATATTCAGAGACAAAAATTTAAGTAAAACTATGTTCTTCAAACAACATAACATTTATCTTTTTAATGTTGTTAAAAGATAACATCTCATATTTCTACTTAAGAATTTAAACTAAATATCCAAATAACATTTAATCAATTATTTTTTTTCCTAGCTGAACTTGATAGCATCCTCTTCCGTTTCATTTCCAGGTGAGTTTGGTTTTCTTCCAAACATACCAGTCTTTCCTTCTACTGGACAGAAACATTGAGTCTCAGTGTTCTTATTTGTAGATGATATTGCTACATGCTACCTCTTTGCTTTGACAGAGTTCAAAAGCAAGAAAAGAATATAGTCTCCATCATTATTTTGTACAAGAAATTATTTCACGGAAATGAGAAACACTATCTTTTTATTGATTTTTTTAAAGTGCTATGCAAATTTTGCCGTTGTCACGGTGGTTTTCAAACTACACTAGATTACTTCCTGGAGCATTTTAAATTGATCGGGCTGCTTGGCGTAAAAATATTTCAATATATGTATTACTCATCACATTTCTATGGTCTGTGTAGTATCTATGAATGCCATTAACTAACTAGAATTATTGTTTCCCATTGGAAGACAGAGTGGCTCTCCTTTAAAAGACAGATTTGTAAAAAGAATAACAGCAATGGGTAGAACTATAGAAATACCCACTGCATCAGAAAACACCCTTTTCAATGCTAATCATGAGATAGCCCCAAAGTCAGTGACATTAGCAATGAAAAGGAGATTAGCTCACTGTCTATATAGAAATAATAGCTATCACTTTGTCCCTCTAGTGCTTACTCACTATTATTGTTTCAAATTCTGAGGACATGCGTGGAATTCAGGGGATGGACACACGTGGTTTGACTGAAAAATTAACTCAAAAAAGCTCCCTCCTCCCCCAGTGTTAGATTTCATGTTCTGGGCACCTGTATTAAGTATAAGAACCACATGTTAATATCAGTTCTCCATAAAAGGAACCTTTCAATTAAAACTATAAAAATAAATTGACTCATACTTTTCTTGTCCCCCCCTTCTTCTCCCCGCTTCCTGTCTCTCCCCTCTTCTTCTCATCTTTATCTCTCCTTCTTTGTCTTGTCATCTTGTGCTCTGTGTTCCCATATCCCTTTCTCTCTCCCTCTCTCTGTTTCTTCTTTTCCTATTTTGGAAGCTTGTTTTTTAAACTTTGCCAAGCATCTGAGCAAGGAGGCATTGTGTTTGAAGCACGACAACCCTAAATCACTCCGTTGGAAGCCTTCCAAGTACAGAGTAAAGAACGTTTGGCATCCAGGTCCATTAGGAGTGAAATGTAACCAACTTCAAATGTTTTCAGATTTACTGATGCAAAGCCACTTTATGAAGTGGCAGTTGAATATGAAATGGGCTTTTAGCCTGAAACAGGATCTCAATATTTCTTTAACCACCCCCCATGCAAATATTATATTTAAAGCACCATTAACGGATGGGTATAATCCTTCAACTATTTCATCTTGCTTAGTATAGTTTTTCTGGAAAGATAATTTTATGGAGGAAAACTAGACCCTATAAATTAATATTTTTCTATTAACTTTAAAACAGTAAATAGTAACTTTGACACCAAGAAATATGAAAGAATAATATCATTCCTTTATTCACATTGTGTAGATAATCACTTTAAAGTATATTCAGTTCCACTCCTAATTGATTAAATATTCTTCCTTGTTCTGTGTGCATGTGTCTGCGTCTCAGTTTAAAGACACTTACATAAAAATAAGTATTTAGCATTCATGTTGTATAGATAAAATATGAATATCTTGGGCTCTCTTTTTTTTTCAGGGAGAAAATAATTTATTCAGCTTACACTTCTAAGTCACAGTCCATCCTTGAAGGAATTCAGGACTGAAACTTAAGCAGGAACTTGAAGCAGAACATACAGAGGAACACTGCTTACTGGCCACTTTCTGGCTTGTTCGTTTTTCTTCCTTTCTTTTTTATTTTTTATTTTTATTATTAAGAAATTTTCTATTCATTTTACATATCAACCACAGATCACCTTCTCTTCCCTCCTCCTGCTTCCCAGCCTTCTCCCCTACCCACCCCCCATTCCCACTTCCTCCAAGGAAAAGTCTCCCATGTGGAGTCAGCAGAGCCTGGAGGGTTCAGTTGAGGCAGGCCCAAGCCCTTCCCCCCTGCGCCAAAGTTGTGCAAGGTGTTCCACCATAGGCACTGGGCTCCAAAAGCCTGCTTATGCACAGAGGACAGATCCCGATCCCTCTGTCTGGGTGCCCCCTAAACATTTCAAGCTAAACAACTGTCTCGCCTATCTAGAAGACCCCCCACCCTTAGACTACTAGCAATAGCCTAGAGGGTGCCTGAACTGGCCTACTCTGGTCATCAGATTAGTGAATATCCTAACTGTCATCATAGTGCCTTCATCCAGTAACCGATGGAAGCAGAATAGAGATCCACAGCCCAGTGCCAGGCAGAGCTCCAGGAGTCCAATAGATGAGAGAGAGGACAAGGGACATTGAGATCATGATGGCAAAACGTAGAGACGGCCAGCCAAGCTAGTGGAAAGTCTTTCTTACCTTTAATAAGTATTTATTGAGCATTAACTAGGCATATTGCTTAGGTGTTGGTTTTCTGTTTTCATAAATTTCATGATGTGTTAAGTTGAAGCATTGTTAATTTACAGAGTCCCCCACGTGGCCATCTTTGAACAAAAACAACTCCACAGATATTATGAAGGGAGCATAAGTTATTAAGATTACTGGTAATCGTTGAGCCATTTTAAAGACTTGTACCAGTTATTAAATGTAAAAAAAAAAATTAAAAGCAGTCTTATGTTACCCAGGCTGGCTCAAACTTGTGTGGCCAAGGAGGACCTAAACTTCCGAACCTCCTGCCTTTACCACCTAACTGCTGGTATTGTTATCATGCATCACTATATTTGATTTTATGCTGTTAGTAACTGAAGCTAGAATTTAATTTATGCTAGGCTATCATTCATCAAGTATAATACATTCAAAATCAAAATGTAAGATATTTCTGTCTTAAGCAATTCTATCTTGTTATGGTCTATAAATGCCATTTTTATTAGAAAGGACCTCATAATGATTATATTTTAGAATTTAATAAATATTACTTTGCTTGAAGAAGTACACCAAAATTCAAACTAGAATCAAATCATTTATCTTTGAAGTTAATTTATTGAGAGCTAAGAAATTATGGGAGAATTTTGTGCTCTGCATTCACAATTTAAGGTTTAAGAGTTACATTTCCATTTAACACATTTCTCCCTAGTCAAACGCATTAGGTGGAATAGTTCATTTGGTTTGGGGATTAATAGCTTATAAAGCTGCATAAAATATCACAAGATGAAACATTAAAACTTATTTGTTGATGTGTAGAGAATGATACATCTCTATCATATGCTGTCCTTGAGACTCAGGGAACATCCCAGAAGAGTGGAGGTAATACCATAAGAATTTAAAAGCCAGAGGTTAATGATTTCCAAAAAAAAAAAAAAAAAAAAAAAAAAAAAACAGTGCTTGTCTTCTGGACCAGCAGAGCTGTTGCACTTATGAAATTGCAGCACCTGTGGATGCTTGCACAAGATCAATAACTTCAGCATTCCAGAATGGATGAGAAAGAGGCTCCTTAGTGTCTACCCCTCACAGAGGAGATATTAGCAGTTGATGGTAGCTGGAGAAGGAAGAATCAGTTTTTTTTTTCCAGGAAGGTGGTTCCAGGTCTGCTGGCAATGCTAAAGTTGATGGCTTCACACATTTGTGCATTTGGATAGCAATCCTTTTGAGTTTACCGAATTTTTTTTTTTTAATAAAAAGAGGGAGTTTAATCAGGAGGGGAACATATTAACAATCTGGTAGAAGTTGCAGGAAATTGTGGGAGTGGACTGTAGGCAGATTTTTCTGTCCCATCTATCATCTCCCAAATATCCACACAGAGACTTATTATTAATTATGAAAGTTCTGCCAATAGCTTAGGCTTGTCCCACTAGCTCTTATAACTTAAATGAACCCTTTTCTATTCATCTATGTGTTGCCACATGATTTGTAACATTTATCTGTCCTTCTGCATGTCTTACTCACTCTCCATTTAGCTGGCAACTCCACCTTCTTCTTGCCAGAATTCCTGCTGCCGTGAAAATCCTGCCTAAATTATTGGCTTTTCAGCTTGTATTAAACCAATATGAGTGATACATATTCACAATGTACAAAAAATATTCCACAACGTTTACCTCTTTTTGTCTAAATAAAAAGGAAAGGTTTTAACTATAACATAGTATAAGTATATACAATAAGAACAATTATCAGATATTGTCTAAATAGAAAGGAAAGGTATTAAGTTTAACAAATAAAACTATATACAATAAGAACAATGATCAAGTAAGAATTATACTTACAATGACTAGTCCATTTATATTTGGCAACTTTAGAGAAAATACTCCATTATTTGGACTCTCTTGATGAGTCCAAAATTTTGTACCTAATTTATCTTCTACTATAACCAAAGAAAACTATAACTATTTACTCTTCAGCTCTATGAAAAACCCAAGAAGGATACAATATTACCTGAGTAAACTGAAAGTTCAGAGCAAACAACTTCCAAAACTATAGAAATGACAGAAATAGCTGGCTGCCTGAATATTCACCCAAGATTCCTCTGTAATGTTGGGGTAGCCATCTTCTGCCTACAGGCCTAGAATATCTGACAGATTTTTCTTTAAAGCAGGAACTTTGAAGGACAGTCCTACCTTGTGTTGGCAAAGTTTGTCAGTCACTTTCTTTTGTGTCATGCTTGTCCAGTTTAGACAGCTCACTGTCATCAGTTGAGGCAAGGGCAGTTTCTTTACCTAGTGTCTAGCTTTTTCCAAAGGAAAGCAAACTCCATAGGGAGGTTCTTTGATGCCCATTATGTTTACTGTAGTAGATTTTGGCTGTCAGGAGCAGACATGTCTCATTGTCATGAAAAGCCTTATATTATTAAAATACCTTAAATACAATATCCTATAGATCTCTGAAGTATTTGAAGACCATCTGTCTGTCTGAAACATATCTCTGTTTGACCTTGAAAACACACCTAACATGGCCAAAAATTTGATTGCTATAGATGACTAACTACTAACCTATATTTTTTAATTATCTTAAACAGTTTGTAATAATAATTTTCAAGGACTAAAAATTACATTGTTAAATGAGCAGCATAGGTATAATACTTTAAACAAGTGTGTGTTTGGAACCTTTTGTTAAGCTTTCTGAGATCTTATGTGGAAATACGTGTCCCCACATTGGACACCATTTGTAGGCGGACTTTTTCTGTCCCACACGCCATCTTCCAAATAATCACACAGAGACTTAATATCAATTATGAAACCTTGGCCGATAGCTTAGGCTTGTCCCACTAGCTTTTATAACTTAAATTAGCCCATTTCTATTCATCTATGTGTTGCCATATGACTTGTGACATTTACCTGTCCTTCTGCATGTCTTAAACCTATAGATATAATAAGATAAAAAGGGAGATTATTGAATCTACTTTTAAAAAGGAACTACTTGTTTTAAATAGGACAAGTAATGAATTTTTCTTTGTCTGAGTTTATCAAATGTTACTGGACTGGACATTGTTAATATATATAATGGAGTTTTTATCTGAATCTGTCAAATGTTAATGGACTAGACATCATCAATGTATTCTTGACTGTATATGTTGTATATACTTATTGGACAGTTTTTCTTGTATTAGTTATAAGCTTTTTCTAAATTTTAGACCAATATGGGGAAATTCAGTAGTATTGTGTTCCCCAAAATATTGTGCACCCTAATAAACTTATCTGGGGTCAGAGAACAGAACAGTCACTAGATACAGAGGCTAGAAAATAATGGCACTCACGCTTTTAATCCTAGCATTCCAGAGGCAGAAATCTGTCTGGATCTCTGTGAGTTCAAGGCCATATTGGAAACAGCCAGGCATGGTGACAAATGCCTTTAATCCCAGGAAGTGAGGGCAGAAAACAAAAAGGTATATAAGGCATGAAAACCAGAACTAGGCTGGTTAAGCTTTTAGGCTTTTGAGCAGCACAGTTCACCTGACATTCATTCTAGATGAGGACTCAGAGGCTTCCAGTTTGAAGAAACAGGATCAGCTGAGGAACTGGCAAGGTGAGGTAGCTGTGGCTTGTTCTGCTTCTCTGATCTCCCAGCATTGACCCCCAGTATCTGGCTCCAGGTTTGTTTTTATTAATGAATCTTTAAGATTCCTGCTACATATACCCTCTCCATCTGGCTGGCAACTCTACCTTCTTCCCAGCATGCCTGCTGCCCTGCAAATCCTGTCTAGCCATTGGCTGTTCAGCTTTTTATTAAACTAATCTGAGTGACACATCTTCACAGTGTACAAAAAAAAAAATACTCCACAGCAGTGGACCGCATCAAAAGTCGCTGTACACATATATGGGATTCTCAAAGAATAAGTAATGATGATAAATTGTAATGCAAAAGGACAGACACAAATTTCCATGATTTGACTACTAAAGCATATTCTCACCTCAACAATGTATAGCTTGGATGAAAACATTGCTCTTTTCCCATATTTTAAGATTAAAATAAATTTCATGGTCTAAAAATACTGAGACCCAGGCTTGTCTCCTCTGAAAATATGATTGGATTGATTCTTTCCCATCTTAGTTTCTTTCAGAGACTTCAATGTGTTTTTAATCTGCAGATAAAGCTGAGGAAGCACTGTTTTAGTTAGAACACAGATTGTTTCTCAGCTTCCGGGCAGCTAATGCAGAGGAAGCTTTGGCAGTTATATTATAGGAAAAGTCATTTAATTAATAAGGTCTGTTAGGTTAAAAGCAGGCCAATCATTCAGGATAAATACTACACTTAGTGGTCCTGGAATTAAGTAGATTTGTCCTAAGGGATGCTCATAGGAGGAAATATGTGAACATAATAAACAATATCACTAATGCTGCATAGCAAAACAATGATGGGGACTGGGGACTGTGTTTGCACAGCTCTGATTGGTTACCCCACATAGGTTTCCCTGACTACATTTTCTCTGTAACTGTGTTATTAGAATTTAGAAAGGAGAGGGACTATAGAGGAGATGTGAGCATGTAGACATTGATTGACAGAGTTTCCTGTAGTATCTCACCTGGCATGATCTCAGTGAACATAGTTTAGATGTGGTATAGTTATCTCTGTATTGACTCTGTCATGTTGAACAAGAGACTTCGATTCTTGAATGATCAAAGAAAACAACCTCTAAAAGTAATTAGGGAGGAATGAAGAGTAAAATTAGTGGGAATAAATGGCCAACAGAGGGATTTTTTTTTTAAAGCTAAGTCTTGGTTGATTTGCAACAGCAGGGAGAGTAGATTTTAAGTTCCACTAATCTTTGTAAAGGGATGATAACAGTGAAAATGAAGAACAGTGGAACTCAGAAGCCCCATCTATATTGTTTCAGGAAAAGTTTTAGAATTTGGACGTTATATATCTAAACATCAAATTTAAAGAAAACTATATCTTTCATTGTGGCAGAGATGTAGCCTCTTAAACTCTTCAAGAAAATTTAAAAGCTGGCTTTCTTGTGAAAAATAATTTATTAAGATTAAAGTTTAGCCGGGCGGTGGTGGCGCACGCCTTTAATCCCAGCACTCGGGAGGCAGAGCCAGGTGGATCTCTGTGAGTTAGAGGCCAGCCTGGTCTACAGAGCGATATCCAGGAAAGGTGCAAAGCTCCACAGAGAAACCCTGTCTCGAAAAACCAAAAAAAAAAAAAAAAAGATTAAAGTTTACAAGATTTTGATAACGTGACATTCAAAAAGGCATATTATATAATACAAAACCCACCATCTTCTTCTGTAATAACTTAGAACTGGTTCTCAATGGCATTGTGCCTGAGGGCAAATCCTTGTTCATTTGGATTGAATAGTTGGGATTGCTATTGCTACTTCTCCACCATGCTCCTGTAGCGGCTAGCCAATCTTGCGAGCCTTAGCCCTACTCTAATTTTACAGAAAAGGGACTTGAAACCTAGATTTGAAAGTTCATTACATTTTTGTGTCATAAAATTTTTGTCATTTGATGTGATGGAATGTTAGCTATAAGTGGTAACTGATAAAGATATAAAATGTGCATATCATTTTAAAATGCCACTAAATAATTCAGTAAAGCCCCACCATCTTAAAAAGTAATGAAATTGAAATTCTATGCTAAGAAATATTTTTATCTAATTTGTGGCAAAATTTTGGGAGAATAGTATCATTCATTGTTTTTGTTTGTTTAAGTTTAGAGAGCCATCCCAAATATTTTGGATAATCATGGCTGGCATTAGAGGACTTTGGTTCCATTCAGTCTCCATTGTTTTGAGAGAAGTAGTAAATTAAACACATAACTGCAAGATGACTCATGACTCAGGATAATCAGAAATAAACATTTTGGAGGAGATAGAAAGACTAAGAGTGTGTGTTCTCTGTGTTTGTGTGCATGTATGTATGTGATATATGTGTGAGAGAGAGACAGACAGACAGAGACAGAGGGACAGAGAAAGATAGACACACAGAGACAGACACAGAGACAGTATCAGGGAGGCAGAGATAGGTAGAGAGACAGAGACAGAGGCAGATGGGAGAGTTGCTGTGTTGTACAAATTTCTTTGTGGCACTACCTAGAAAATAGAAAGCAACCAATATAACATCTTTTATGCTAAAGTTTTGTTTAACTTTATTTCAATAAATTAGAATACTTTGTTTTGTGATAATGGAAAAAGATACTTATGTATCCTTAAACTCTATTCTACAAGAGAGGTTTAGAAGAGTAGTATGTTCTAAAATTACTGTTACATTTTGACAAATATATATCATTTGTATTTATATATCAATATATTTATCTCTCTTTTTATATATATATATATGGATAGATGGATAGATAGATAGATAGATAGATAGATAGATAGATAGATAGATAGATAGATAGATGGATAGATAGATAGTGACTGAGTGACTGGCATCTGGATAGATGAGAATAGATGTTACAATTTTAATTTCTTTCCATAACTCTTCCCCAGTTTAGTCTAATCTGATGGTCAGTGTTAACCATCAGCTTGACAGAATCTAGAATCACCTTGAATACAGATCTCTAATGTGTTTATGGAGAATAACCTTGATTAAATTTCTTGATTATGGGTCCTAGGAAGCCCATTTTGAACTATGTAAGTGTAGAGAAAATTAGATGAATACTAGCCAGCATGGATTTATTGCTCTCTTCTCCCTAATGTGGAAGTAATGTGACCAGCTGCTGCAAGTTCCTGTGTTCTGGAATTGTGAGTTAAAACACATCCTTTCTCTCTTTGGTTGCTTTAGCTGAGGTATTTTATCACAGCAACAGGAAAAGTAACTAGCACAGCCACTTAACTATTAATGTAGAAGAAACCACAGAGGGGAGAAAAATTAAATAGGGAACTTTAAGAAACACTAAAATGAGTGAGCATGAAGCATTGGGTAGCCTAGTGTATCAGTGCATAGGCACTCAGAAATAAATGCCACTTTCCTGGTTATCTAGAGTTTTAGTATTGGCAGTTGCTCTGTGTTATGGAGCCTGGACGACCTACCCTAATGCCACAGGATGATAATCAATATTTCAGTTGGAGCTGTGATCTCATCTGAGTCTGGACCGGGGAAGGATGTGCTTTCATATGCAGCAGTTGCTAGCCACCACTACTATTAAGAGGATTTTGTCATAAGATTAACATTTTTTTGTTGGTTGCACAATATCAACTATTGTAACCTGCTGGTTCTGTAGTCCTCTCTGTTTAGTAGTTCAAAACTTGTTTCTTCAAGGTACCAAAAGGGAAATGTGTTCAAGCAAGGTGGAAGTCAGCCCAGCCTGAGATGTTATCAACATACATCTATGATCAGGGATTTCTCTCAGTTTTGCTTCATTCTATTGCTTAGATCATAGGTAATGCTCTGTAAGAAAGGGACACAAGATTATTAAGGTCTATAGAGGCAGATCAGTCATTAATGCTTAGTTCACATCCAAAATGTCAGGAGTATTCAGATGTCAATACATAAGGGCCACTTTAGTCCATAGTGTATGTCCAACACATGTCTAGATACAGATCTCCCCTCTCTCTGAGAAGAGCAAGGTATTAAAAATGATATCTTCAGGTATCACACGTGATAGGCTCATGTTCTACTGCTGAGCAATATTCGTACTCCTTTTTTATTTTGAGAAAAGGTTTCATTAAGTTTTCAAGTCACCTTCATTTCATTTATTGTAGTATCTCACACATTTAAATCAATCTTAGCTTATTAGAGAAGGTACTTACCATGCAAGTGAAGCACTGTGACCCTCACTCACTCACTCATTCATTGGATATTACATTTAGTATCTTCATCCCTTTTGTTGTCTTAACTGAATGTGTATGTAGCTTTAATTCATGTCTTAGGACTCATATTTAAAGTTTAGTAGAAACAACTTAGTTACCATTTTTCAGTTTAGGTCTTTTATATTAGTAAAGTCACAATACCTCTCTGAAGCACAATTGACAACATTAGAATCCTAAGTAGCACTACACCATAGAAAATTATGCCAAAAGCAACCCCAAGGAATATATTACATGAAGGAATAATCTTGTTCTTAAAACAGCTTCCTGAGCTAAGTTTTCACTCAAAAACTTGAAAGGTTACAGAGTAAAACCATAATTTGCTTCAGTGAGCTAACTGTATGTCAGGTGAAATTTTTATTATTTTACAGTGCCAGAGGTATAATTTATGTCAAGTACTTGACAGATATTTAAATTGCACAACTTGAAGAATTTTGACATATGTATTCTCTATAAAACCATCACTACAATGGAGATATCAAACATTTTCTTTCCCCTGAATGACTCTATGGCACTGTGCAGTTCATCTCTTTCAGCCTCAACTGAATGGATGCTGCCTGTAATATTAACTGGATTGTATTTTCTAGAATTAAAAATAATATTTATTTTATTTTTAATGTGTATGTGTGTATGTGTGCATTTGTGTGTGTGTGTGTGTGTGTGTGTGTGTGTGTGTGTGTGTGTGTATACAAGTACACAGGTGCCCATGGATCACTTGGATCTGGAGTACAGTTATTTTTGAGCTATCCCAAGAGTGCTCAGTACTGAACCTAGATCTTCTGCAGGAGCTGTCAGTGCTTTTAGCCTCGGAGGCATCTTTCTGGCTTTTCTTTACAATTATTAATTAAGACTAGATGATAAATTTTATCAATGGCTTCCTTTTTGCTACAATTGTTAAGACCATGGATTTTTTTTGTCTTTTGGATGATTTTTCAGGGTTACTATTATGGTAATAATCATAATCATTGAACATACAGCTAAATTCTATTTTTTAATATTTTCAGAATTTGTATGTGTTTTCCTGGGAGATGGTAGTCTTTAGTTTTCAAATTCGTATTTTTTGTCTACTTTTGCTGTAAAACTAGTTTGATAAACTAAAACAAGAGATATAGCCTTACTCACTGTGTACTGAAAGACCATGTAGAATTTGTGCTAGCATTACAAATATTTGTCTAATTCTCCTGTGAAATGTAGGCTTACACATTATCTAGTATTGAGTTTTCAAATCATTCAATTTCCATTATATTTGCAGGACTGTTCAAATGACTTACTTTATTTTGAATAAATTGTGAACGGTGTGGTTTTCCCTTCATCAGAGTTGCCTCCTCAGTCATGGGTGCAGATTGGTGTAGAGTATCCCTTGTTCATCATAGCTTCAGCGTTTGTAGCACTGGCGTTTGTTTCGGTGTTGATATTCCAATTTAGCCTTTCTTCTCTGTTGTCATTCTTGCTATTAGTTTTTGCTGCTTTTTACAGTGCCCCTAACACTTCATGATTATTATCTATTATTTTTCTGATCTAGATTTTATTGATTTCTGCCATGATCTTTCTGATTTTATTTCTCTTGCTAGTTGGGGGTCATTTTCCTTGAGGTGTCATCTTGGATTATTGATTTTGGCCTTTTCCTCTTTGCTGAAGTCCTCTGTTTGCATTATACACTTTCATCCTGTGTTGCTTTAACAGTACCTCACCAGTATCACTGTGTTACATTTTCATTTTCATTAAGTTCAAAGAAAATGTTAATTTCCCTTGAGTATTCTTTGATCCACAGGTTATTTAGAAGTACACAGTTTCCAGCTGTTTAGAGACTCTGCTGTTATTTTTGTGCTATTGATTTCCAGTTTGATCCCAACTCATAATTTCAATGGTTTTAAACCAAGGAAACAATCAGCCTTGTTTTCAGTGCTCACCTGAGAGGAATGTAAATCCTGTTGCTTATCCTGGGGTGTTCTAAAAATTAAGTTACATGGGGTGTGAGAGTGTTGTACAGAGTTCTACTATAGTCTTGCTAATTTGCTCTCTCATAGTATTGATAGTTAAAATATGAATGATGGGAACCTGTACTATAATTGATGTTTTTAATTATTTTGTAATGTTCTGTGATATTTGACTTTATAGTTTTTTTATATAATATGTTTGGTTCATATTCATCTAGAATTGTTTTCTTGACATATTAAGCTTTCCATATATATATATACATATATATGTATATAATTTTCTATGATATTTGGCAGAAATAGAGTTGTTGTCTTAAGGTCTTCTCTCATTACAATGCTGCTTTAGTCAGGTCTCTTATAGGATTATAGGGATATTTATTGTCTGTAATCATTAATATTTAAAGAATGAAAAAAACTAGCTTGATTATTGATATCCATCAAAAAAAGGAAAGCAATATCTATCAGAAAATAGGAAAACCAAGAATGTTACCACCTTGACTGCTAGGGTGCTGAGAACCTTAGTCTATCTGACTTCATCCTCTCCAAAAAGTCCTCTCAACTTTGTTTTATATATAATGTGCAAATACTTAATATTCTACTTGGCAGGAAGAATGAAGTAAATTAAACTGTAGTGGTTTGAAATAAAATGGCCCCTATATGGAGTGGCACCCCTATTAGGAGGTGTGGCCTTGCTGGAGTAGGTGTGGTCTTGTTGGAGGAAGTATATCACTGTGGAGATAGACATTGAGGTCTCATATATGCTCAAGATACTTTCCAGTGTTTAAGACTACTTTGTGTGCCTGCAAGTCAAGATGCAGAACACTGGGCTACTTCTCCAGCACCATGTTTGCCTGCATGTCACAGCATGGTGATAACTGACTATACCTCTGAAAAAATGTAAGCCACTCCAATTAAATGTTTTTCTTTTATAAGAGTTTCCATGTTCTTGGTGTCTCTTCATGGCAATAGAAACCCTAACAAAGATATAAACCAAATGTAATGTTTTTTTCTTCTTAGTAGTAGAAGTAACTTTTGATTACTTATTATTAGTGTTTCTATTGCTGTGAAGGGACACCATGACCACAGTAACTTATATTAAAAACAACAAACAAAAATCATTTAACTGTGGCTAGCTTACAGTTTCAGGTGTTTAGTCCATTATCATTGTGGCAGGATGTGGCAGTGTGAAGGAAGACATGGTGCTGGAGAATGAGCTGAAAGTTCTACAACTTGATCCACAGACAACAGGAAGTGAACTGTTTCACGCTGGGCATATGAGACCTCAAAGCCCATTTCTACATTGATGTATTTCCTCCAACAAGGCCACGCTTACTCCAGTGAAGCCATACCTCCTAATAGTGCCACTCCCTATAGGGACCATTTTCTTTCAAACCACCACAATGGGGTAAAAGATTTTTCAGAGAAAACATTTGGGTTCAAAGTAATTAGCTACTTGGGAAGATTAAAATGTGAATGAAAGTTCAAATAAACTGTTACAGGACAGTGAACTTTCATGAGACTTGTATTTAAGAGCTGCCACACTTGTGAAAAAAGTCAATGTATGAGCACCAGTTACTGTTAGAAAACCTCCCGTGACCCAAGAAGGCATCATTCTGGATGTAATTAACAGAAAATGAAATGAACAGTGTCAGTATCTGATGGTCATTAAATGCTACTTATATTTAATTCCAACTAGAGGTCACAGGCATTTTGTTCAATTTTCCTTCACCTGCAGACATATTGCTCACAGTGGGACTTTCTCAGAAAATGTAGAAACAAAATACATAGTGTGAACTATTTCCTGACTTATGATGAATGGATGAACAATCTGCTTTCTAAACTTATACTTTCCCAGTACTCTTTTAAAATGATGCTTAGTATTCAATTTCATAAAAATCATTTTATTGTAAATTCTTATATTTAAATTAATTTTGAGAATTCATGAGTTCTTTATTTTCAACATTTTCACCCCCTCCAGCATTCCCCTACCCACCCCACTCCCTTTCACATGCATGACCTCTTCTTTTTTAATTTTATACTTAGATCACCTCCAGTGCTGCAAAAGTGTCACTTTTATATTGGGGGTCACCTATAGCAGGCTAGTTGGACTTCAAGACTGCTCAATAAGAGGGAATTATTCCTGGAATTGAAAACTCAGCTAACTACCAGTGGCTGGAGAACAGAAACCCCAGAGGAGAACCTAAAACTACTACTTTCCTAAACTAATATAATTTCCAAGTATATTCTAAATACTTATCCTTATATCCACAGATAGTGTAGCTCTCACTGCTTATCAGAGAAGCTACTTTTGGCAGTAGATGGAGACAATTACAGAGATCCTCACTGATCAAAATGTGGAAATAAACTGACCATGGGGTACCCAATCTCAAATGATACATCTACAACACAATGTCTCTTCACCAAGCTCATGGAACATAATGAAAGACAGGATGTAAATACTAGAAGAATGAGAGGACCGAGATGCTTGCTGTGAGACAGTGTCACCTATGGTTACTTCTCAAAATAAAGGGAGGGGTGAAAGATGATCCTTTGATCAAAGGTGATGTATAAAAAATATAATTGACACACATAAATAATAATTAGAATTATATATAGGAAGCTAGTGAAAGAAAAAAGATTAATACATTCACAAATATAATTTTATTTATGTGCTTTTTTATTAAAAAAATTATGATCTTTTAAATTTCCTGGGTTACATATCCAGATTTAGCAATTATTAAATGAAGGAAATTCTTCATATTTGCAATTTATAAGTACAATTCTAGAAATAATTATATAATCACAAAAATGTAACACAGACAAATGTTAATAAGAAATGTATAAAAATTACTCAACTGATCATCTATAAAAAAGGCATTCAATTTTTTCTCTACAAAATAATCAGCAAGGACTACAGTTAAAACATTATATATAAATTATTTAGAATAATGTACAAAATGTTATGCAGAATAGAAAATTCTAGACACGAAGGGCTCAAGGCAAACAAACAGGCATAAAGACTAAAAGAGTATTAATCCTCATGAAAATACAAATTAAAGCAACAATCCAATTCTACTGCACATTTATTATAATGGCTACTTGTCATTAAAATGTATAAAATATTCACCCCAGTAATGACTGAGAGTAATGTAAAGATCCATAGAAAGACTTGTGCCAGTATTTTTAATTTTAATTTTTTTATAGCATGTGTTTTGGGGTCAGCAAAATGAGAAATGGGAGGGATGGACTTTGAAATAAGCTGGAATCTACATCAGGAACTCTGCTGCTGAGCTCAAGCGCTGATGTCCCTAAGTGACTGGTTGTTTAGGACAACAAAATGGGAATAGTCTGGATTCTAACACTCAGTTAGTGTTACAGTTTGAAACATTGGCCAAGGCTTATGTTTTAAACATTCAATTACAACCTTGGGGTGTTATATTTAAGGCTCTAGGGTCCCATGGTGATTGGACCTTGCTGATGGTAGTAGGTCCCTGGGAGCAGCCTTTGCGTTTCTCTAGTTGTTAAGAATTTTGAACATTTCTTTTCTTTTCTTTTTTTTTTTTTTTTGTTTTTTTTGTTTTTTTCGAGACAGGGTTTCTCTGTGCAGCTTTGCGTCTTTCCTGGATCTCGCTCTGTAGACCAGGCTGGCCTTGAACTCACAGAGATCCTCCTGACTCTACCTTCCAAGTGCTGGGATTAAAGGTTTGTGCCATCATCACCCGGCTTTTGAACATTTCTTTAAGTGATTCTCAGCCATTTGAGATTCCTCTGTTGAGAATTCTCTGTTTAGATCTGTACCTCATTTTTTTCAGTTGGCTTATTTGGTCTTTTGATGTCTAGTTTCTTGAGTTCTTTATATATTTTGGATATTAGCCCTTGGTTGGATGTGGGTTTGGTAGAGATCTTTCCCACTTTGTCCTCTTGATAGTGTTCTTTGCCTTACAGAAGTTCTTCAGTTTCATGAGGTCCCATTTATTAATTTTTGATCTTAGTGCCTGTTGATTGGTGTTCTATTGAGGAAGTTGTCTCCTGCGCCAATGTGTTCAAGATCATTCTACACTTTCTCTTTTATCAGATTCAGTGTATCTGGTTTTATGTTGAGGTCTTTGATCCACTTGGTCTTGAGTTTTTTTCAGCATGATACATATGGATCTATTTGCATTCTTCTATGTGCCAACATCCAAATAGACCAGCACAATTTGTTGAAGATGCTTTCTGTTTTCCATTGTATAATTTTGGCTCCTTTGACAAAAATCAAATGTCCATATGTGTGTGGATTTACTTCTGGGTCTTCAATTCAATTATATAGGTCAACCTGTCTGTTGTATTGCCAATACCATGTGGTTTTTATTGCTGTAGCTCTGTAGTAGAATTTGAGATTATAGATGATGATACCTCCAGAAGTTCTTTTATTGTACAGGATTGTTTTATCTATCCTTGGTTTTGTTTGTTTTTTCATATGAATTTGAGTATTGTTCTTTCAAGGTTTGTAAAGAATTATGGTGGAATTTTGATGGGAATTGCATGCAATCTGTAGATTGTAGCTCATGCTGGAGAGGATTTAAAACAAGAGGAACACTCATCCACGGCTGGTAGGAGTGCAAACTTGTAAAGCCACTTTTGAAATCAATATGGCAGTTTCCCAGAAAATTTGGAATTGATCTACTTCAAAATCCAGCTATACCACTCGTGGGCATATACTCAAAGGTCACTCCACCATACCACAAGGACACTTGCACAAATACATTCATAGCAACTTTATTCATTATTGCCTAGATGTCTCTCAACCAAAGAATGCTGAAAAAAAATGTGGTACATTCACACAATAGAGTATTATTCACCTGTTAAAAAACAATGACATCAGAAAATTGTTGGCAAAGGAGTTGAACTATAAAAAGTCACTCTGAGTGAGGTAACCCAGACCCAGAAAGATAAACATGGTATGTACTCAGTCAAAGGTGAATATCTATTGTAAAGTAAAGGAGAACCATGCTGCAACCCATAGACCCAGAGAAGCTAACTGACAAGGAAGACTCCAGGAGAGATGCATGAATCCCACTGTGAAGTGCAAATAGAATGGACATTGCTGGTGGAAGGGAGAGGGGCCTTGCAGAGGGAATGGGGATGGGAACAGGAGGGATCAGGTGGGGGAAAGATGGAGGGGGAAAATACTAGGAGAGATAAGTGGAATCTGGAGACATCTCTTGGATGAACTAGAAACCTAGAAGAACGGAAACTACCAGGGATCTGTGAGGGTGACCCTAGCTAAGACTCCTAGCAATAGGAACCTAGACAAGAACCTGAATAAGAACCTGAACAGGCCATCTCCTGTAACCAGGCAGTACTTTCAGGAGAGGGACTGGGACACCAACTCAGCCACAAACCTTTTGACCTACAATTTGTCCTGCCTACAAGATATGCTGGGGTAAAGATGGCACAGAAATTGTGGGAGTTACCAACTAATGACTGGCAAAGCTGGAGACCCATACCCTGAGAGGGAGCTTATCCCTGAGGGCCAGGACCCAGAGGCAGGATACCCCAGAGACCTAGGATGGAACCAAACATGAATGGCAAAAAAAGAAATAATAATAAAGTCAATGAAATGATTCCTAATTATATTCTGCTATACTTGTAGATTGATACCTATTCCAACTGTCAATTGACAGGTTTCACCCAGCAACTGATGGAAACAGATGCAGAGAGACTCACAGCCAAAAATTAGACTGAGCTCAGGGAATCCTGCGGAAGATGGGGAGAAAGTATGGTAGGACTGAGTGGTGTCAAGGGTACCACAAGAAAATCCACAGAACCAACTAACCTGGGCTAATAGGGACCCACAGAGACTGAACTGACAACCAGGGAGCCTGCATGGAACTGACTGATGCCCTCTGCATATATGTTACAGTTGTGTAATTTGGTCTTCTTGTGGAACACCTAACAATGGGAACAGGGTCTGTCTCTGACTCTGTTGATGCTTTCAGAACCCTGTCTTCCTACTGGATTGTCTAGTCTGGCTTTGATAGAAGAGGAGATACCTAGTCTCACTGAAACTTGATATACCATGGCTGGCTGATAGCTGTGGGAGGGCTGACTATACCTGAAGAGAAACAGTGAAGGAGAAATAGGTGGGCAGGGGTGGGGATTTGGAGGGAGGGTGTGGGGAAGGAACTGGGAAGAGTAGAGGGAGAGGAAATATTGTTTGGGATGTAAAAGCAAACAAACAAAATAATCAGCAAAGAGACTAGAGAGTTTGAGATGTTTGTGATAAACATGGAAGCAGAGATGGGTACCTAGGATTTGAATAATATCCAATACCTCAATACTGGTAGGAAAAACAGACTGGGTTATGTGAACTTCAGGTCACATTTGGAAACAAGAGAAAACACTTATGAGTGAAGACAGAAGAGCAATAAGAAAAGCAACAGGGAAAAATTTTTGAAGTGATTTTCAGAAAAAGTAAGAAAACGCAGAAGGTGGTTATATACACAAAACAAATCGCTAACTTACCTCTCTCTCCAAAACTGGTGAACACTGTGCAATGGTACAGTAAACTCTGTGATACTCAGGTTTGTGGGCTTTTAACAGGAAAAGACATGTTTAAGAATACACTACCATCTTACACCTGTCAGAATGACTAAGATCAAAAATACTGATGACATCTTATGTTGGAGATGATGTGGAGCAAGGGGAACACTCCTCCACTGTTGGTGCAAGTGCAAACTTGCACAGCCACTTTGGAAATAAGTATGGCAGTTTCTCAGAAAATTGGGAATTTTCCTGGAAACAACCTAGATGCCCCTCAACTGAAGAATGGATAAAGAAAATGTGGTATATATACACAACAGAGTACTACTCAGCAGTGAAAACAGTGACATCATGAAATTTGCAGGCAAATGGATAAAACTAGAAAAATATCATCCTGAGTGAGGTAACACAGACTCAGAAAAACAAACATGGTATGTTCTCACTCATAAGTGGATACTAGATGTAAATAAAAGGATAACCAGACTACAACCCACAGCTCCAGAGAAGCTAGCTAACAAGGAGGACCCTAAGAGGGATGCACAGATCACCCCGGGAAGGGGAAATAGATGGGATGTCCATGAGTAAACTGGGGGTAAGGAGGGAAATAGAGGGTAGGATATGGGAGATGAGAACATAAGGGAATGAGATGGTCAAGCTGGAACAGGGACAGAGTGAGAGAGCAATGAAAGAGATACCATGATAGAGGGAGACATCATGGGGATAGGGAGAAACCTGGTGCTAAGAAAGTTCCCAGGAGTCCACAAGGATGACCCCAGCTTAGACTACTAGCAATAATGGAGATGGTGCCTGAACTGGCTTACTGCAGCAATCAGATTAGTGAATACCCTAACTGTCATCACAGAGCCTTCTTCCAGCAACTGATGCAAGCAGATGCAGTGATCCACAGCCAAGCACCAGAGTGAGCTCCAGGAGTCCAGTTCAAGAGAGAGAAGAGGGATTTTATGTGCAAAGGGCATCAAGATCATGATGGGGAACCTATAGAGACAACCAAACCAAGCTAGTAGGAACTCAAGAACTTTAGACCAACAGCTGTGGAGCCTTCATGGGACTGGACTAGGCCCTCTGTATAAGTGGGACAGTTGTGTAGCTTGATCTGCTTAAGGGACCCTCTGACAGTAGAATCAGGATCCATCCCTGGTGCATGAGCTGGCTTTTTGGAGCCCACTACCTAGGATGGGACACCTTGCACAGCCTTGATGCAGGGGTGAGGTGCTTGGTCCTGCCTCAACTGAATGTACCTGGCTCTGCTGATGCTCCACAGGAGGCCTTACCTTGTGGAAGGAGGAAATGGAGCATGGGTTGGGGGGGTAAGGCTGGGGGGTCAGGAGGAGGGAAGAGAGGGGGATCTGTGATTGGTCTGTAAAATGAATAAAAATTTCTTAATAAAAAATATATGTGAGCCGGGCGTTGGTGGCGCACGCCTCTAATCCCAGCACTCGGGAGGCAGAGGCAGGTGGATCTCTGTGAGTTCGAGGCCAGCCTGGATAGCAAGTGAGCTCTAGGAAAGGTGCAAAGCTACACAGAGAAACCTTGTCTCGAAAAACCAATATATATATGTATATATATATATATATATATATATATATGTGTGTGTGTGTGTGTGTGTGTGTGTGTGTGTGTGTGTATGTGTGTGTGAATATTGCTAAAGAGGGGAGAAAATATGGAAAGAGCAGAAGATCAGGAAGTTTGCTATGAGAATGTATCTCTTAGTAACGTCAGAAGCTACATCCATAAACTATTACAGACATGACTTCTAAAATGTGAGCTGAACAAGGACAACAATAGACATGTCCAAGCAGACAGGGCAAAGACAATGAAGCCTCAACTCTACACAAGGAACTGTGGGCACCTAATCACCATCTTCATAGTATGAGTCATTTTTAGTACCTTATAAAGAGAAAATGCCTTGAGCATAACCTATCAGACTTATATTTATGAGGTGTTAAATGATGACCTCATTTATTAATAAGGATGATCAGAACCTAAGGAATTATACTGAAGTTGTGGAAATGCCTCTCTTGAAATTGCTTACAATTCACTTCAACAGAATCTCCAAAATCTCTGAAAACTATACATGCCAGCAATAATAAGCATCAATAATTCTTAAACATGCCTTTTGTTATAAAGAATACCATTTCCTACACTGGTTTTATTTCTCTACTCAAATTATTTGTGAAGCTTTCAATAAACAGTGTTTGTGTTCTGAATATTATTTTACTCCCTTTCTTCCGGAAGGATTCTCTGGGTTTTACAGCATGTCTTCTAAAGTGAATGACAAGATAATTGTTTGATTAGCACATGGATGGTTAATGACTGGGAAAATGGGGTTGACATAAAGAAACTCATTAAAAGATATTGGATAGTGGGATCTAGAAAACAAATGAGTTAGAACAGCCAATTGGTAGTATCTAATTAACCTTAAAAATCACGAGGGAACTGAAAGTATTTTTTTTTCTTAATTTTCCCAGACCATAAACTAAAAGAAACAACTTGCCTTTAAATCCAGGAGGATGCTCCTCCCTGCTTTACTGAGATCATAATAAGTTACAGGCTGTCCCAAATCTTGGTACTTAGAAGGCTTTTATGGCAAATGAGAAAATAGTAAAGTTAATGTCCCTTCACGTGAATTTCATTTGCATGACTTTCATTCTGAGTATGATAAACCCATTCAGTACAACTCAATCTTTACACAAAAATAATCTAAAATGCACTATTCCATTGGTACAGTAATTGAACTTTCCCCTTCAGCTATGAGAAAAACCATCATATCTTTAGTAATGAAGGCTATTTAACAGGACTGAATTTCCGTATGAGGAATAACCTTAAACTCTCAGGGTTAATTTCTCATGAAATGTCTCCATGTCCCTTTCTCCTACTCATCATATAAGCCTTTTAATTCCAGTTCTTTATTTTTTCCCTTGACTGTCTCTAATTCTCTTGCCTTCCTGATGAAACATGTTATTTTCTGCCCTAAAGGACCAATTACTTCACTTTGCAGTAGCTTCACAGGGCAATAGCATCTTTTCTTTCAGTGTGTTTGCTCTGCATTGTGTTCTAAATATGTGTGGAGATTTCTTTCTTCACTTTTGAAAGTGTTGGTTTGGAGACTGCTCTTTGATCTTTTAGAATTACTTTCTCCTGAACTTGCATAGAATACTGGGCATCTCACCATGAACACGGACTGTTGAAAAATCTAATAGCTGATAAAAGAATGCTAGCAGATGAAGTAATATCACCTAAAGCATCTAGGTCATTTTTGGAAATGCTAAGCAAGAATTATAATTTTTTATCAGCAAAACTGAATATCAAACATATTTCTTAGAGGCAAAAATATTCTTATCATTATTAGAACCCTTCTCAGGAAGATTATTCATGGATACTTCAAATCCATGCATAGTATAAACTTAAAGTACAGACAAACCAATGTTATTTAGTTAATCTACTATCTCAAAATCTTCCATTAATAAGCATACAGAATTCAATACAAAATTGAAATGTCTTTGTTTAAATAAAATGGTTAAGATACCTGACTTTGCCGGGGCGGTTGTGGCGCACACCTTTAATCCCAGCACTTGGGAGGCAGAGGCAGGCAGATCTCTGTGAGTTCGAGGCCAGCTTGGGCTAACAAGTGAGTTCCAGGAAAGGCGCAAAGCTACACAGAGAAACCCTGTCTCGAAAAACCAAAAAACAAAAAAAAAAAAAAAAAGATACCTGACTTTAGAGAGTTGAGCAAATCCAATTGAATGAATTTGAGTTCTAATAATCATATGTTGTCACATTTTCTATAGATTTTTATTAGTGAAAAATAATTTCAAAAGTCATGAAAATTGCTTTATTTAAAGTGCAAAATATTAATAATACTTTTATTTATTCTAAATACTTAATATTGTTTTTATAGCTGCAAAAGTAAGGAAGAGAGAAAAACAGTCACATAAGTATCCAATATCATTTTTGCATAGCACTGTGAGTAAATTATTTTCAGAATATAGTTTAATACTTGATTAGTTTTGGTTGAATTACACACACACACACACACACACACACACACACACACACACACTTTTCCTTGCTTGACACAATTTACTTACAGAAGGAAATATATTAATTTTGCCTAAGATTTCAGAGGATTGAGTTAATGGCTGGTTGACCTAGGTGTTTTAGTACTTGAAGAAAAACAGTGTGCTACGGTGGAAGTATATTATGGAAGAAAGTAGATGACCTTGTTGCATCCAGGAAACAAAAGTATAAAATTAAGCTACAAAGTCCTGACTCATCATGCCTGCAAGGAGCCAGTCTTTTAACTAACATTCACCTCTTTTTGAGACTTGTGTGGATATTTAGCAAAGTAAAAAGTACAGCATGTTTTGTTATTTAGATGTATAATAATGGTGAGATTTCATGTTTTGGGAAACAAGAGAAAAAGGGGACTTAAAGTACTTTGTAATCAGAAAATGTCTATGTATCTTTAAGAGATTGTTGAACTTCTAATTGGAACTTATTGCTGAATACCTTAAGGGCAATTTGGACTTTAAGCCTTTGGTCTAAGGCTACCAATGGCCATAGAATATATCTAACACAATCAATAGTCATGTTTAAGAAGTGCTTGCTCTAACACTCTGTACCTATATTTCAACAGAGAACTCTTTAATACACACCTTGATTTTGCTGAGAGCCTATGATTTCCACCTTCCATGAGTAAGGAAAAAAATCAGTAAAAAATCAAGTTCTAGATGCAATTGTCCAAGAGTCTAAAGAGCTGATACATTCTTCACCTTTGAGTTTTGGTTTGAAATTATTTACTTACTGCCTTTTTAGAAATGCCTGTTCTGAAAGCACGTGGTCACACAGAATATGATAGGCCATACTTATAATGCATGCCACACCACACACACTATTTTCTTATGAAACATCAACTGAGTGAGTCCATTCCTGTGGCAGACATGAGACAGTTTGTAGCATCAAGGATAAATATGTTTTCTGGAAAAAGCAATAATTAAAATGTAAATATTTAAATTGTTCTTTCATTCCATAAATATTTTAATGTTTATTTTATTTTAAAAAATAATTTTACCACTCCAAAATAGTCACAAGCAATCAAACAATGGGACCTCTTGAAACTGAAAAGCTTTTGTAGAGCAAAGGATACAGTCAACAAGGCAAAGC
>CABHPQ010155545.1:0-31291 GCA_902168405.1 Peromyscus aztecus
CCTTTAATCTTGGACTCTTCTTCGTCTCCCTCAGTAAATTAGTGGAGCACAATGTGAATTTTGAATTTAAGTGGTCAGAGTAAGGTGAAGATAAGATTAATATTGGGTTTTAGTTATAGAAACAAACCACTTTCCACAGTTGGCCTGTACCTTTGGAAACACAAATGGGAAAATAAAACCAGGAAGAAGGGCTGCTATTCATCCTAGGATGGGATTCTGTTACCTCTTTTGGTTCAAATTTTCTACAGTATACTTTGAATTTCTATGTTGGGTTCTGGAACATTACTGACCACAATGAAAAGTCTTAACCAGCTGAAGATGGCCTGTGTGAACTTGAAAGCTCTCGTGTGGGGAAGATACTGAGGGAAGTGTGGATGACATTTAAGTCAGTTTCTCACCTGGAAGCTATATGGAGATGTGCGGTTGTCACAGTGACCTGGGTGGGGTAGCACCATAGGCGATGTGGCAGGGACAGCCTCCCACAAAGGCTCTGCCCCTCTGCCCCAAACAGTAGTTATGCCATTGTGAATGAATAATGAAGATGGTGAGCATCAGATCTTCTCAACTTCAAACCCTCCTGCCCGCCCTCCCCTCTCCTTTCTCCACCCTCAATAAGATAACACCATCATTCCACCCACACTGCTGGGACACTGTCCTACTCTAGGGAAGAACAGGTGCTAAGGGTACCCTCAGGAGGAAAATCTAGGCCAACTCCACCTGTAGGGATGAGGTGTGAGGCTAGAAAGAAAACAAAGGGTCCAGGAAGCTCTTTTGGGTCAGGCTTTCTGAAGAGAGACCCAAAGGGAGTGCGCAGGGCATCCTGGGAAACACCCTCCTTGCCTCCCAGGACTCTGAGCTCAGTCTTTTCTTTTTCTCCAGTCCTTCCTACTTCCTAAAGTGAATTCAAATATCCTCACCCTAAAGCTCCAGTCTGGAAATCCTCCCTTTCAGCCAGCAACTTTCTCAGCTCCCTTTTCCCCCTCCTCTGGTCTTCCCATCCTTCCTTGTGGCCCCACCCCCGCCCCCGATCTGCTGCTCATCTGCCTGATTTCCTTGGCAGTCTATCTGGTTTCTGCCTGCACCTTGTTGAGCTACTTTTGGAAAATGCACAAGGGGCCCAGACTCTCCTTGAAGGGCACTTCCTGCTCACACTTTGGCGCTTCTCACCTTTGCTACATCTTCTCTGTGGCTTCCATCCATATTTCTTCTGAGAAACTTCACCTGAACCACTGGACGTGTTCTCTGTTTCTCTCTCTCTCTTTTCTTTTCTATACAATTAAAGGTTCCTGTTCCTACAAGGTTTCCAATGTGTGCCCGAGGTTTCCCTCCATTGTCCTACCCGGCAGACTTTACCCAAAGATGGAACTTCTGCCTCTTTCGGCCTCACATTCCAGCTAATTCCTTGGCTCAGAACCATCACTGGATTTTATCTTAATCAACTTTGGATTCCCCACTTGGCTCAGCAGAGTCACCGTGGTCCCAGTCACCTCAGTCGGTCACTAGACACAAGGACCTATACCAGGTCAGCAGACAAATACCATCTCTACCTGCTTTCTTCTTCTTTCCCACACTGCCTCCTGGCACGGGTTCAAACACCCTTCCAGGAGACCAGAAGACTTCCAAAGACTATCATGAGAACAAACTCCAACACGCAGGTCAGCTGGAGCTATCACCTGGGCCACCATGTTGGGAGGGGCCCCTTGCTAGCACCACTGCTCACCCCCAGACCACCCAGACCAAGCTTCGGAGGTTCTCCAGTGCCTCCACTCCTTTCCTTCTAAGCATCCTTTCCTCTTTCCTCAACTCTTCCTCCAGTCAAAACAGGGCCGGCTCCCTCTCACACCCCTGCCCACACCAGCTGCTCCATGGAACCTGAACCTCAGTCCAGTTAGGAAAAACTCTTCTTTGTACATATTCTCTAAGAAAACCATGTTCTCGTGAGTTTATCATTGCATCATTGTAATATAAGCATCACTCTCCAGCCTTTCTTTAAGTTGTCAAGGTTTCCAAGGCAATGGCCGAGCCCAACTTGTACACTAAAGGGCTCTAGGAATAGTTTTGGGATCTGATGGGTTTCCCTCATCCCTGAAGGGCCAGACAACCCAAACAAAGCTGGGAGGTGACCCAAACAACATCCACACAAATACTAAAATGAATGAAGCCGAGGTTGGGGCAGGGCTATGCTTTGTACCTAAGTGGCTCTCTTTTGGATCAGATAGTGAAGACATTTCAGGGCACTGTGGCCACCAGTCTACAAATACAAGGAAGTGAAGGGGTATACAGTGGCTTTTTGTATACAGGAAGAGACTAGCCCAAAGTACGAGGTCATGCTCTGCCCTGACCAGCACATTTGTCTACACTCTCTCTCTACTAGGGCCTGACAGAGCTGGCTTAGGCTTCTTGTGCCCAGGAGTTCAGACAGGAAATTAGTGAAGTTCTTTCAGGGACCTTGAGTTGCCCTCTGTTGGGACCCAGGGTATGATTTCATGTCAGGCTTAGTGTCAAGGCTTCTGCCCAGGCCACTTACTCATAGGGGTCTCAGGCGCAGGGTCTCCCAATTGAGATGATACGTGATTTTTGTTATTAGCACAACATGAAGACATTAATGACACCCTGAGTGTTGGCTGGGGTGAACTCCATGCCAGGGTGTAACTTGCAGGCATTGCCTGGGTCAGGTGAACTCCTCATCCGCTAGGTGCACAGATGGTAGTCACTGCAGAGCTGAAGAGCTAGGACACACCAGACCCAGGGGCTCCACCTGCTTGAAAGCAGCTAGCTGAGGGCCAGCATCTCCAGGAAAATAGCAGTGGTAAGATCCGCACATTTGGGCCAGTGAGACGGCTCAGTAGGTAAAGGTGCTTGCGGCTAAGCCTGACTTCAATTCCTGGTATCCACTTGATGGAAGGAGGGAATTGACTCCTGCAAGCTGTCTTCTGGCCTTCACACATGCTTCATTCCACATGTATATTGCAGCTCCACACACCCCAAAATAAGTGCAATAAGTATTAAAAAAAGCAAGTCACACACTCATCTCACAACACACAGCACATATGCACATCACCATCCATGCCACAAACATCCACGCCACACCTACACTACAAACATTGTGTACAACGGACATACTATACAAATTGCACAAGCCATACACATAAATACCACATACATACATCCCACACACAAGCCCCCTGCACACCACACACAAGTAATACATACCACACATATACATGCCACACACAAGCCATATACATACCCTACACATAAATACTACACACAAGACACAAACATACATATCACACATAAACTACACAAATCACACATGCCACACACATACATACCACATATATACTTACCATACACATGCCACAAACATATACACCACATAAATACCAGACACACTACTCACACATTGCTACACATCATACAAATACACATGAGACTACACACATCTCAGATATACACTATATACACACCACACATACTGTGTATATATACAACATCATATATGTACCACACACACCACCCATATGCCACACACATATACACAGATATACATATATACCACACATAACATATACACATGCACCATATAATGTGTGTATACATAGCATATACAAACACATATATACACACAGCACATATATATATATATATACATATTCCTCACATACCTCATACATACATACCACACACACCATAAATATTTATGTATCACCCACAAACACACATGCATAAAATATCACATGTCCATATTCACATATACCATACCTATGTACAAATATATGCATATATATGCAAAACATATATATGCAAATACCACACACAGGAACACATAAACAAGCACACACATGTCTACCACACATAAACAAACCACATCCATTCATCATACATACAATAACATAATCTCCACCTAACAGAAGCAAGCATGCATGAACAGGTGTTGACAAACACATATCAGTTTGCATTTCCTCCAAGGGATACTCTTGAATTCCTGCTGCTTGGTCTGCCTGTGTGCACCCAAGCCCAATTCAAGATGGCAGGCGTTGCGCAGAGTCACTTCAAAGTTCAGGCATGACCCACTGTCAGGAAGATCACTGGGATTCCCACTGGCTGATAGATTAAGGGAGATGCAGAAGGCAAAAGGCTTGGTTGACAGGCTGCCATTCTCATTCTTCTGCTGGAGGCAAGGCTGCAGCCACCCACCACCCCCGGGGCCAAACATGGAAAGAGAAAGAGGGTGGGAAAGTAGTTTTTATAATACTACTTAGTATCTCATTTTTGAGAAATCCATGAAAAAGGGACACTTCCCGGGATAAGCCTATGGGGGTGGGCATGCCAGTGGCTCTTACAGACATTCCATGGTAGAGATGGTAAGTTACATTGTGAACAGAATTTCACAGATCTGCCCCATGGAAACCACAGCCCAGATTATTCAGCTCTGAAGAGGAGGAGCAAGGACAGGAGAAAGAAAACAGCAAAGTGCTCAAAAAGCCAACCTACACCCTCCAGTCATGCCCAGAGAAGAGAAACCAAGGCCTACAGCAGCTCCCCGGAGAGGCTGGAGACGCTGCCTGCTAACACTTTCAGCCCCTGCACTTGCTGCAGCTGCTCAGATACTGCAAGATAATGCTTCTTCCAAGCTGAAGTGGGGCTATCGCTTCAGAGAGATGCATTTCACCGATAAAAACAACTTCCTCTAGCTGCTGATTAGATAACGGGACTCACATCCGTACTTGAAGCCAGCTGCCCACTCTCCAGCCAGGCCTGCTGTCTCCTTCCAGTCCTGAAAATCCTGAAAAGCTCCCTCCAGCTCCTCTTCCCTCTCCTGGGCCGAAGAGAATCCTCATAACTGCCACCCACCCGAGGGCCACCCTCGCCTGCCTGAGGCTGACCACGGAGACAGGAGAAAGACAAGGACCGTAGCGACAGACAGGGTGAATAAGCCTGGTGCTGTAGTATGTTTGAAATACCACAGTGACACCCAGAGTTTGTATGCTAACCAAAGCCCAAGCTAAACGCCACCCCCCTCACAGGAGAGGACCCTGGCACCAGGACTATCAGTTACAAAATATGTGACAATATATTTTAAATGCCCTCATGTTCCACACAGTACCATCTACGCTGCCTATATGCAATGAAAAACTTGAAATGATGGCCTATAGTTTCTGCTTCAGCCCTGCCGTCATGGCTGAATCAATGTCATGAATTGAGAAGAAACAAACAAACAAACAAACACAAAAACAAACAAAACCAGCCAAACAAAATAAAAACCAAGATCAAGACTTTGATACACTCCATTATTTCTCTCAGGCTTCCTAGAGGAACGGAAAAATGCAGATTTTATTTTGTACCTTTTTCCCCCCTTCCATCTAAGCTAAGGAGAGCCAGATTTTGGTGCAGGCACTCAGTGAGAAGCTACGCAGGGTCAGCCTCTCTCAGAGCTGGCAGGTGAATTATCAGACTGAGATGCACTCGAAGGCGATGCACAGCCTAGAATGGACCCTCTCAGAGTTTGCACCCATTTCCTTCTGTCTGGGTTCCCTTGTCCCAATGTCAGGGGCCAAAGCGTCCCCTGAAGCCTCAACTCAGGTTGATTTGGAAACACCCCGTTTCCAGCTCAGCCTTGGGCACGCCTATGCTTCTGCTGGCATTTTTCCCTGGACTCTAGGCTAAGCTCCACACTGGCCCAGCCTTCTCATGGTGTGTGTCTGTGCTTTAAACCTGGAATCCCCCTCCCCTCTGCTCGGGCTTCCCTGTGGTTGCATTCAACACGGAGTGGCACTCTGGATTCTCACTGTTTGGCCACAGTCCTCAGCTTGCCAGGTAGGAAGGGTGGCACAGCTCGGGTCCCTTCTAGGTGCCAAGGGGCAAGAGCAAAGCCAAACCAGGAGAAAACTCACCCGAAAGAAGGAAGAAGTATTACTGAGCAAAGGAAGGGAGTATAGAGCAGTTACTTTTCTTTTACAAGTCGCCCATCTCTCTAGACATCAGCTTGGACACTGTCCCACAGGAAGACCTCTACGAGGCCCCACAGTTCTGTGTCAATGCACTGGCTCTGCACTCCCTCCAGCAAACAACTGAGACTCGGTAAACTCAGGGTTGCCTGAAGAGGTCAATGAGAGCTTCCTCAGCTTCAAATGGTTTCAGACACAACCACTTCAGAGAGCTGAGAGTTCTCTCATTTTTAAAGAGACCACTTCAGAAAGAACAAGCCACAGTGTCATTAAGTAGACCATTCTGATGACTAAATTGCTGCTTGCCAGAAAGTTCTCCTTTGGGTCTGACTTAAATTCTTCAAGCTGCACTTCAAACCCTTTGTTTCTTCTTATTCAGACTTTGAAGAAAATGGAGGCCCAAGACTGGTGCTTGTCTTGCTCTGCATCTGGCTATCATTGTCCCAATATGTATACACACAGATCTAGGGTGTTCTTACAGCATTATTAGAAAAAGCGGCAGTGTGTGAAATCCTAACTTTCAAGTCCTGGGAATGACCACTAACCAGTTGGGGGTTGGTTTCTAGCATTTCCTACTGCTGATTTTCTTACTTGATCTGTTCTTGTCTCATCTGGAATAGCTCACAGCTGTCAACAGCAGGCCTGTCTCTCTCCCATTGAGTGATCCAACCTCCTCCACCCTCACTGCTGGTCAGCTCTGACCATGCCTCCTTGGACTGTCCACTCTGATGGCTCACACCTGGATTTGAAGTCAGTCTTTCCTTTGGTACTGTCTTATTTTAACACATTTCTCCTTTCTCTGGCTGTTTTCAATTTGTTTATTTTATGGATTCATTCCCCCCCAACCTCCCCAGACAAGGTTTCTCTGTGTACCCTGGCTGCCCTGGAACTCACTTTGTTGACCAGGTTGGCCTCAAACTCAGAGATTCACCTGCCTCTGCCTCCCGAGTGCTGGGATTAAAGGTGTGCACCTCCATGGCTTGACTTATGGATTCGTCTTTAATTAATAAATTCATTGTCTCTTCCTGATGCCCTGTTGCCTGCCCCTCTCTTACTACCGAAGTGACCCTGGGCCCCTTTCTCCAGGACTGTAAATCTTGGGATGCACAACATGCACTTTCTCTACCTTTTCCGTTTTGTCTGCCATTAATGTCTTCTGCTATGAGAAGTTCTGTTCTGAGGGTTACAACCAGGAACCAGGAGTCTTGGATGTGAGACTTGTCCTCCTGCATGACCACATCCCTCTTACTGACTCCCTGTCTCCATGGAGACTCTTGCTTCCTCCTGCCACCCTTTGCTCCTGCCCCAGACTGTTGTGGCTCCTGGTCCCCTGTCCTTTTTGACTCTTTAGTTCTCATGGGCCATCTCATGACACAGTGTGGTGAGGTATGGCTTCAACTTTATTTCCTTTAACCTGTGAATTTCCTCTCCACATTATCTCCACACTATTCTATTTAATGTTATAGTCTGCAGCTTACAGGTGGAACTGGGGGCTTTCCTTCAAGGGTCGCACAGGACAAGGTGGCCACCATGCGATGTGGCTGGGGGCATTTCTAGGGCAGATCCTCTCATCCCTCCCCCACATCCTATCTGTCCTCTGGGCTTTTTCTCTCTGCTTTCCTGATAAGTAACTCTTTGGCCTCGAGCTTCCCACAGGAACTCTTGCTCCCTTTGTTTGTGGGGCCCATTTCAAAGAGCACCCCCTGTCTTCAGGACCAAGTCAATTGCTATTGCCGAACCAGGCAAAAAAGATTTACCAGGGCCTTTTATTTTCCCAAGTTTGAAATTCCTATTTTCTAAACTCCACCCTGAAAGGCAATTGAACTGAAAATTGCACACAGTGATAGTCAGGGAGAGGAAGCCCTGGAAACGACAAGTCTAAGGGAACCCCCACACTGAGAGCACCTGGTCCTGAGAGCACTGTACTCGGGATGTAAGGGACTCAGCCTGTGATGGTGCCAGCCAGCAGTGACAGCCAAGGCTGATCCCCACTCACACTCCATGGTCAAAGGGACAAGATGCCGACAGCATTTTGCTGGCACCCGTGACCTATAACAAGTGGAGAACACACATCTTCCCTGCTCTCCAGGAACCAGCCTTGTTTTCAGTTCCCTAAAGCAAGCCTGCAGCATGATGATTCTGCAGAGGCTCCACAGCAGCTGTGGAATTTCAGGGCAAGCCCACCTCTTTCTCCATGAGAACCAAGTCGGCCGCCTGACTCTCTAGCAGGGGCTCTCCCTGTGTAGCGTGGTCCAAGGACAATTTCTTCTGTTTCCCAGAACGAGCCTCTTGCTTTGTGATGAGAACCACAGGCAAGTGTTGTGAGCATCTGTTTATGCCTGGGTTACCTTGGAAAACAAACCCCTATCACCTAGGGTGCTTCTGGGACCAAACAAAGGAGATCTACATGCTCCAACACTGGCTGAATCTCTTGATTTAAATTGACCTTTAAATTTATGTAAATGTGTTTCAAAAGGTACCCATGCTAGTAGTTCTGCACATAGTAACACCAAGACCACTTGCAGAGGCAGAAAACCACCTTAAAAACACACACATTAAAAACACATTAATTAAAACAGATTGCCCAAGTCGGGAAACCCTGAAGTACGTAAGTGACTGACCTCAGAGGACAAGAGGGAGTGATCACACCTACCTTACCCTACACAGCAGCCATTTCCTAACTGCGTGTATCTCGCAGCCTGGGGGACACCACGCTGACCCACTTACCCATGCCTCGCTCACTCTTGGCGTTCTGCTGTGCCCCAGAGGTGGTGGAGAGGTCTTCAGGGACAGGCATGGGCTCATCCCCTTCATCTGGAGTGTCACTGACTGGGGGGCTCTCCTTCCCTGCAGACACAAATCAGAGCTTGAATTTCCGGCAGGCATGGGTTTCACCTGGATGGCAGGAGAGGGCAGCATGAAGGGGGGGGGGCATCTGCTCTACATTACTGCTTCCCTGTTAGGACCAACATGGACTTCTCTTTCTAGGAATGAATATCACTGCCAAGCAATAAACAAACACCAGGGAACAAAGATTTACAAAAGGAAAACACCACCTGTAACCTCAGCTATTCCTGGTGCTAAATTACTACCTAAGCATTGATACAGCAGAGACAACATGTGGCGATGTTAGTTTTCAAAGGAAACCAGCTTTTAGATAGTCTCCATACATTTTGGTGCTACAGACCTATTCCTACAATTTTATTTATAATGGGCACATGAGGGATTCCATTATTTTGCTGATTTTAACTCTCTCTATTTTTTTTTTTGATTTTTATACTTTTTTAACAATATCAAGCTGAACATCCTACCAGTCAAGTTTTAAGCATATCCTTAAAGACATCATTATGTACTCTTTGGAAGTGTTACTGATGGCACCTGTATACCAAAGCTTTTCACATGCTTTGACAAACTCACAGTCCACACAAAGACAAAAGTTTGTTACACTTCATGAAGTAGGGCCTTCCTTCCTTCCTTCCTTCCTTCCTTCCTTCCTTCCTTCCTTCCTTCCGTCCCTCCCTCCCTCCCTCCCTCCCTCCCTCCCTCCCTCCTTCCTTCCTTCCTTCCTTCCTTCCTCCCTTCTTCCTTTTTTGTTATTATTTGACAATCCCATACATGTATGTATATACAGCATTTTGGTCATTTCCACTCCCTGTTACCCTCTCATTCCCCTCTTCATCCCACGGAATCCCCCCCTCCCCCACGCCCCCCTCCCCGCCCCCCCTGCAGTCTTTGGCTGGATTAAAGTAAGTTTGTCTAGCTCTTTTAGGTATGGGGAAGCTGAGATCAACATTGCAAAGCTGTCATTGGTAGAAGATTCTCTTTTCTCACCGAGGCTGGAATTCCAAAGGCTTCATCTTTCTGGGGCTGGTTTAAAGGGGTTACTAGACACAAACCACATAGGAGACACAGCTGGTGGAACCCTAAGCCTATGCTAACTGACCCACTGTAGCTACTTACAAAGACAGTCTTGCTTAAGAACCTGAAGGTAGGCTACCAGAGCACCAATACCCCAGATGTGTACCCGCTGAGTTGGCAACTTGGCCCAACAGGCAAAATGACCTCTCCACAGACACTAACCCAGGCTTTTGGGAGCACATGCAAACAACACGTCAACCAGTAAAATCTTCTGAGGCCATGACCGGACATGGTGTGGAGATTGGATCAACTCACAAGAATTGCACCAACATTTTAGGAGATGGGCAAGATCAGTAAAACAGTCTCAGTACATGAGACAAGCATTCCTGGAATCTTTAAAATAGAATCTGTACAGGCACCAAGGGCATGCTTTGGGGCTACGTTACAATCTCTAAGAAAGAGACATCACAATGTAATATCCCAGGTTAGCTGTGATTAGGGCAATTGGCATATTTTCAGGAAGAGCATTATTGGGTATATTTGGATGGTTGGTACAAGATAAATAGTTAAAGATGGGGTAAGATTACAATAATTTCCCAAAGAAAAGCAGAAGACCCGAGAGACTGATTGAAAGTGTTCATGCTATGCTAGAGTCTGGGTGCATTAGTCAGCACTGTCTCCACCACCCTAAATAGAAGACCTTTAAAGCAACAGTGGCTGGATGTGTGGCACTGATTCTCATCTCTGCAGTAAGTGAGGAAAAACTCCAACCAGGAGGATGCAGAAAGCATATGGACAAAATCTGACAACTCTTACTTCCATACAGGATCATGGCCCAGAATAAAGGTTTTCAAAGTCTGAGGACTTTAGGGACTATTCACAGATAAGAACCACACAAGATTCTCATTAAACAGATCTTTCTAATGTAGAGACATGGCTGTGAAAAGAGGGGGAGGCTGGGTGAACAAAGGCCTATACCATTTGCCTTCTGAAAGGCCAATGAAGAACCTCCAAAGAGGGAAGGGAAGAGGGAAATGATGTAATTACATTACAACCTCAAAAAATAAAAGAAATACTCATAAAAAGAACCTCCATCAGATTGATAGTGGGGCCCCTGGCAGCAAAGCCACAGCTTAAGAAGCTGATGCACGCCTCGGCACACACAGAAACCTGGAGCGTTGGGTCCCTGTGATTAACCAGCTGTTATTAATACTGAGTGGGAGAAGGACAAAGAGAATTGCTTTGACTTGTTTTGTTATGATAATCTTTCCTATGATAACTTTGGTGTCATCCATGATGCTTCTGGGCCCATGGAGATGCCACACCAGAGCTGGGTGGAGGGCGTGTGTGATAAAGATCAGGTATTAGCCAATAAAGCACGCCACACTTTCAGCCCAATTCATACTGAATTGTATGCAAATTCCCTCCCCCAAAACAACAACAAAAACATCCCCTTAGTTACCTATTTTTAAAAGTGTGGCTGGTAGATCTTTGAAAGAACAATATCAACTACATCTTAAGGTTGATGTTCATAGTAACAGCTGTGCTTCTTAAGAATCACAACTGGCTCAAATTATTACACTAAAAGGCCAGCTCCACAGCATTCCCTATCTCATATCTCAGTACCTTTCCTTTCCTATATGGAGGACAAGGACTAATGAAAACAGTAGGGATCATGATTCTAAAATACTGTGGCCCAGACTGATCAATAGGAACTCTCAGAGCAGAAGAAACCACACAGGGAGATGAAGAATTACAGATCAGTCCCCATGTTTTTGGGGCATGGCGTACACAACCAGATCAGAAGGAACAAGACCAGATGTACTCACATGGCAGCCAAGAGCATGGCATTAATTCAACCCTGCCTCACCTCGACTTACTGATGGTTTTTAAGAGCTCCTCTGATTTGCCTAAAAGCCCCCCAGTGTGAGTTACGTTACAGAGACATTCATCGCTCTGGGGGCTCTGTGCCCAAGGACCTTTGCATTCTTTTATTGATGGAAGGTCTTCCTGAGGAAAATCTACCATTTCATGAAAACTTTCCTGACAGGCAAAATCATTGTGTATGTTACCTTCTGCCCCCACTAATCATTTGAATCATTTCTTTAAAAAAGGAAGTGCTAGGTAAAGCCAACATGGCCCCATTATGAATACAATGATGGAGCTGGGTTACAGGTCTGAATTAAGCAACTGAAGAGCTGATGGAAAGGAGAGATGGCCATCACTTTAGAACTCTCTCCTCAGGTACAGTGGGAGGCTAAAATTCATGATTTGGGTATAGTGTAGAGGGTCGTGGTGAAAATAAAATTAATAATGAGTGTGAACGCTAACCTGTTAAGCTCATGGTGTCATTGAGTAACTCGTGGTACACTACAGAAATATAGGGTATGGCTTGTCCCTTTACCCTGCAGCACAAGCAATGGGATGGAGAACGTAAGACAGCAGATATTTAATAAGTCATACGGTACGACTCTAAAGAGGCAAATACAATTTCACTCACTTAGAAAACAAAGCTTCTGGCTAAATTATAAATACATCAGTTTGTACCTAATTTGCCTGTTGCCTATGTGTCAAGCGTGTCTTTGAGAAGTTTCTGTGGTCAAATTAAAGAAACTGTGCCCTTAATCCGAAACTTCAAGTAAATGATTTCTTAAGTAGATTATAATTTACCCAGCTACCCAGCAAAGCTCTGGGAATCTCTCCCAAAGGCATGTGCCTTTAATATACTAAGGGACCCAAGGGAACATAATACCTGGGGTAAAGAGATGTTCCCACCACAGAACCACCACTCTATAGAAGAGTACGATGTTTGGAGCCTAGGGCTGAAGTAGGCTTGTACTGTCTGACTCTTATGGGACTTCTTGTCAATTTCTTATCAGCTGAGTTTCAGCTTCCTACAATTTGGAGGAAACTACATCCTCCTTCAGTGGGTTTTTATAAGGTGAAAATGAGACAATGTTTAGGATAGTATTAACTAATTCAAAGTGCTCAATCAAGGTGGTTTACTATGATTAACTGGGGAGCATACTTCCATCATTATTTAATAGGCTCCTTTTCCTACACAGATTATGCATGTCTACAGGGTGTACTCCTTGTGTGCACATTCCAACAAACACATTACAAACAGCATTAAGAAAATATCAAATACATAGTTCAGGTAATGGGGAGCCAGAGGAGCCTCAGAGATTCACTGGCCAGAGTCCCTGCTGCTACAGGAGACACACCTTAGTTTAGGAAGCAAGAACATTGGCTTGGGTCCCACAGCTGCAGTCAGAAATAAGTGTGGAGATGGCCTTTCAACTTCTTCAAGCTTCTTCCCATGAACTGTCTCTTTCTTTAGAAGGCAAACAAAAACCTAATCCATATGCATGAGTAATTTCAAAAGACTGATGAAGAAGAGACAGGAAAAATAGTTTCACTCAAAAAGTTAGTGAGGAGGGCCCCGAAGGAAAAGACAGCTTTCTTTAGATCCACACTAGTTCAACTCAAAGTCTGAAGACTCCAGGCCAGGAGAGCTTTGATGCCCCAATTTATAAACATGCTGAAGACATCGAGGGGTTCTTGGTGATTATTTTGTAACTTTATTGCATGGTCCCTGAGTGAGAACTCTGTAGATGACAGTATGTAATGGGGCTGGACACACCTGCAAGTGACAGCCTATTCCTATCAGCGAGCTTTTCCCAGTTAGTGGACTCAAGTCAGCGAGTGTGATCTGTAATGCCTGTCAACCTCTAGGATTGTCCCCAGCCCAGAGGTGGCATCAGCTGGAGCAGATTCTATGTTTAGGATAAATGCCAGGGAAGAAGAATCCAAAGGGCTTGAAAAGAGGGGCTTTGCAGGGACTCTTTTTAAAGTATTGCCCACGTTTGGGGGAATCCTATGAAACTGCTGATCTTTGAACATCTTATGAAAAAGACATCCTTCAATTTCTTATGAAGAAAGTTGACCCCCAGGCTGGGGATATAGCTCAGTGATAGAGTGCCTGCCTAGCACGAGCAGCCTCCTGGCTTCCATCCAGGATTGCCCACAGGGCTGCTAGAAAAACAAAACAAAACAAAGAAAACAAGTCAACTCCTGTTTAGCTAAATGTGCATCTTATCGCCTAACTTTCCACTTTCTTCCCAGTCTTAGCAGACAAAGAAGTAAATATTGGTTTGAATTGGGAAAGTATCAGATTTAAAGAAGCATAAAAGGAGTGTTTCATCCCTTCCTAAACATGACACACTCTATGGATGCTCTAACCATTGTTTGGAATGCTCGAGGCTGACCAGAACTCAGCAGCTCCATCAGGGTTGGAGAGAGAGTCATTCCTTTGATATGGGCATACAGAAAAAATTTCAGACCAAATCTTTTCAAATAAAAAGGAGAGCGAAGGAGTTTTCTTTTTTTCAAGCCATTTGTTATCCCTGTCCCAGCTGCCCCCTCCTTTAGGGCCCCCCACAATACACTAAGTATTCAGCATCATGTTAAGGGCAAGAAAAGGAAATTCAAGAAAATAAGGCATTTAAAAGCCTTGGCAACCGAAATGGAAAAGTGAGAATACTGACTATTCCTCCTAATTAACATTTTAGAGGTGGTTTTCGAGGCCAAGGTATATTTGTGTCTTTATCGTTTTTAATTTCTTATTGATACCCAATAATTGATCATGTTTATGTGGTACAGTGTGATGTTTGAGATTTCAGTCATGGATGCAGTGCATAACACTCAAATCTCCTAGTGTGGGTGGCACACCCACCACCCCAGACTCTCCACTAGAGCGAGCAAATTCAGAATTCTGTCTTCTAGGTATACCACATTGCTGTCAATAGCAGTCATCATGCTGTGCAAAAGTACCTGGAGTTAAAGTACCTCCTAGCTAACCATGGCTTTGTATCCAATGATCAACCTCTCTCTTCCTATACCCCTCTACCCTCCAGCCTCTGGCAGAAATCATTCTCTCAACTTCTTTATTTTTGAGAGAGATGTTCAAATATTATAAATCTGTCCCCAATTCAGTTAACATAAACACACCACTTACTCACTCTACAGTGTTGAACAAACAATGGCATGTCTTTTATGGGATAAAACATGGAAAAGGTCATACAAATAAGTATAAAAATGTAACTATAACATGGGCGGAAGACTTATATAAAGGTATGGAGCCTTAGGTGGGGGAATCTGTTTCCTTTGTGGTGTATTCTTTTTTTTTGTATTTACAAACATGCTGTGGCCATGTTACCTCAATAAATTGTCATATTTTCTGTGAAACACTGAAAAGATTGTGGTGTTTTCTGTCTGAAAGGTTTTTTTTCCTCTTCACTTTGTTTTTTTGCTCACCTTTTAGGAATCAGGTCAAGTTCTTACCTTATGAACTTATTTTTTTTTATTACACTGCTCTGTGTGCATATACATGAGCACAGACATGCACATGTGTGCATGCCATGGATTTTTAGTGCCTGGACTGTTTCACTTAACTCGGTGCTCTTCTGGTCTATCCATGCTGTTCTAAATGACAGGATTCCATCTCTTCTAACTAAATAGTATTCCATCATACACACACACCAACTTTACCTATTTATGCACTGGTGGACAGTTGGGTCGATTTCATCTCTAGCCTATGTTTTTGGCGTTAGGACATCAGAATGAAGGTGCCATGTGGACCAAGAGGTCTCACTCCCACCAAGTGCATTTTGTAAAATATAAATTCAGAAGTCATCTGAGGTCAAAGAAACTAGGAAAAGCAGAAGAACAGAACCAACAAAAGGGGCTCTTCTTGCCCTTGGCGTTTCTCACCATCCCTGTTTTTGTGACATTCAGAGCAATCCAGCAGTAAGGGGTGAGTCCAGTGGGTGAGGTCTTCCATCAGTAGAACCCACCATCCTCCTTTAATTATGCTTAGCACAGACTTTTCCTGGGCTTTGGGGAATAGGTGGGGACACTAAATACAAAGCTGTGACAAGCTAAACAACTTTTTTCCATTTAACTGTTTTGCTTATAAGAGGCATAAAAGAAAATAAAGTGAAACAACTCTGAAAAGCACAAGATAAAAGCAATATCTTCTCCCCCTCAACACACCAATCTTTCTTTTAACATGCAGCTTCTGGGGGAAGTCCAGGTTAATATACACACTCCAGAATCACTGAAACTGTTCACGCAAGCGTGCAGAAGGTATGTGTGCACATGTGTGTGTAATTTATTTTCTTTTTCCACATGGAATCATACTTTGCATCTTCTCCATTTTCATATACATTTCAGATTTCTTTCCATACCTGAATATTCATATTCTCTTTGATTTGAAGAGCTAAGGGTACAGGTTTGTGCACATACCATAGATTTGAAGTATTAATAACAGTGCCACAGTGAGCATGCGCTTAAATGTTATGTGCACTTGGTAAGGGATGGAACTCAGGACGTGCAGGTTCTCCAGTGAGCAGCATAGCTCCACACACTCAGGGCAGGGCCCCTAGGAGCACCCGCTTGGATCAAAATGCACATTTACAAATAAGCACCCCTTCAAAATGAGGAGGTGGGCAGCTCAGCCAAGGCACAGATGGCAGACTGACCGGTGACACATGGAGGCCAGGCATCTGGGACCGGGGAATTGCCTGGAGGCTCTGAAACAGAAATACTGAATAAACCTTCAAGTCCAGGAAGCCTGCTTCCAGGTACTGTCCCGATACAGGGCCAGGCAGGAATGAACCCCATATACTCATCATACAGGGACAGGGCAGGATCTGCGGGATGGCCCATCCTCAGTGCTACCCCGCTGGACAGCCTGGGACCTGACGTGACTTTCTCCTAGCCACAGCATTCCATTTTCTAGGTCTCGTAAGGTGAGAAGACTAGGCAGCCATGTTTTTGCCTTCCTCACTGGGCAAGTGAGCAGACTCTGAACTGGGCCCTACCGTTAGTTAGGTTTTCTTTTCATGCCACAGTCTCCTCCTCCTCCTCTCCCGTCTTTTATCTTCTAAATGCCACCTTTGGCATGCGCTTTAGCTGTTTGGTAGGTGAATCCATCATAATTTTCTCTGGAAGTACAGTATTTATCTATCCTTTTTGAGTTGCTGTCAGAGTTAGCACTATAACTAATTTCATTTGGGAGGCTTTTATATTCAGGTTCTCAAACTGGGATGCTTTGAAAGTTGAAGTAAACACTGGCACATGCCATCTGGGTTTTTTTTTCCTTTATGGCAGTCTTGCTAGCTCCCCTGAGCACAACCAGCACCACTTCTGGACACACATCTATCACGCAAGGTCTCACCTGAAACTTGGGACATGTCTTGACCCTCGTCAGCATCCATTGTGTTCAGATTATCTGAGAAAGAGAAGAGAGAAATGGATTTAGTTTAAAGCAAAATTACAGAGAGAGAGAGAGAGAGAGAGAGAGAGAGAGAGAGAGAGAGAGAGAGAGTGCTTATGCTATTTAACAACAACACTATCTAGCAAGAATAATGCATTTTCCTCTTCACATACTTGCTGGAGTATCAGACTAGCACAGACCTTGATCCTTTAAAAAACAGCATTACAAAGATTTATAAAAATATCATTACAAGCACAGGAGGACCAAATTTGTTATTTATTGTTAATTTCCTACTGCATAATAACCCAAAATGCAAACTGACTGCAACAAAATTAAGCAGAAAATTAAATGGCCCTGGGTCATTGTAGGCACAGAATTCATTCTCTTGGCTGATCCATAGTTATGTTCTTTCTAATTTACTGAGCATGCATCGATGAACCTTGAGTCAGCTTGGTGACACGCGTACAATCAGCAATCAAAAAACGAAGCAATTTGCTGAAGAATGTCTCATTTACCCAGGCAGGCTGCATATCTGAACAGCAACGCACTACCTCCATCAATAATGAATACACCTCCAGCCTGGCAGATGGGCAATACATGCTCTGTCCTTGTCTCCCACTCCTCAGCTCTACCTTCAGATTCCACCAACATTCTCTCACAGGGAGAAGTAACAGGACAAGCCAGGAGAGGGCCCAAACTCCTCCTGTTTTGCAGGCCTGTGGCTGGCTCCTCATCTTGGTTTGAACCAAGAACACCCATAGGAAGAGGCTGTCCTTTAGCGGCCATGGCAAGTGCCCCACGGATGATACCACCAACTACCACAAATACCGGGGAGGGACCCAGAGACAGAGGGAGAGAAAAGAAGGCAGCGGGACTTGGCTCGAAGGCCACACCTCAGAGCACTCAGGTGCCCTTAGAGGCTACGTTATTTTATATATATATATATATATATATATATATATATATATATATATATAAAATGTTATTATATAACATCGAGTAGCTTGATAAGACATCTATGTCAGGTAGAATTCTGTGGTGACGTCACTGAATCTGCTCCCCATGCTTTACCTGACAGCCGTCACTGCCAGCAGACTCAGGCCATCTGCTGGGTTTAAGGCAAGTCCCTTTGTTTTTACCTGGGTACCACCGTTTCTCTGCTTCAGCTATGTGGATATGAGCCGAGGCCCTCTTTCCACAGAGACCTGGAAACTGGTGGGGGATCCCAATCGTTTGGGAAAGTGTGTGGGCAGTGGCACATATGTAAATACTTCTATATAGCACAGAATCATATGTAAGACATGGTAAAGATACAGGCAGCATATGCATATATTCGTGTATTGTATATATTATATATGTATACACATGTCATAGATCGCTGTATATGTAATTTATGTGATGTTTTCTATCTATATATTTAAAACTTGATGTATCTTTTTTACTTTAACATTTTATATGGATGGAACATATATATATTTTTCAAGAATACCGTTAGTTGTAAGGAAAGTAGCACTCCCATTTTCTGGATGGAGAAGGGTTTCATGTGTTTCTGAAAGGCACTTCACCGATCTCAGTTGTGAGAACTTTGAAGGCTGATACAGGGCTTCAGAGAGCAGCCTAGACCGCAAGGAGACAAAGGCCCCGTAGTACATATGTGTTTCAGACCCTTAGTAAAGATCCAGTTGTCACTGAATGGAGACAAACCAGCCCTAGAGGTGATCACCAACCAGTGCAGGAGCAGCCAGAAGTTCTGTGCCCAGCACCACACCCTGCAGCGTAAAAAGGACTCGATTCTTCCAAAGTTGTCAAAACAATTGAGAACTCAGAGGAGAGGCCTGTGTGGTGGGCTGGGCTGCACTCGTGAGAGCTGAGACCTTATTCCTGTGGCTTTCTGGCCATAACTGCACTGATTTTTGAAGCTCATCACAAGCTCTGCCATGCCCCAGTGTTGGCAGGTAAAGCAGAACTCAATGACTTCAACACAAAATGTTTGAGATGTGAACTTTGAACTTTTTGTGACATGAATGAGTTTTTTGGTAAGAAACTCATATAAGTTCCACCACTTAGGACTCATAATATTTTTAACCTTCAGCTTTTTTTCCTGTGTGTTTCTATGCTTTTCATAACATAGAACACTAAACATATTCCAGAAGTATTTTTATTTAACTACTATATAGCACCATCATTATATTTTATTGGATATGCATTAAAGGCTTGATTCACTAGAGGATGGCCTAGTATAATATACCGAAGTCACTCCCAATTCAAAGGAAAACAAATGTTTTATCAGGCCCATGAATACCTGCCCTCCTCTGAACAGTGTCTCATAGACAGAGCAAGCAAGGGGGACAGGGAAGTGAGGCCATTTGGAAGTACTTGGAGCAAGTCTCCATGGGCACGGTGGCCTTAGTGGTGCATGTCAGGATCCCAGCAGCACACCTCTGCTCTTGGCTGCTTGGCTGGGTCACTTAATGACAGACCGACTGCCAGCCAGAGCACATGGACCCTTGTGGCACAATCTTCCCTATTTCAATTTTTATGCACATTTTCAACTCCACCCTCTCTGGACTTGTGACTAGTACAGTTGCCAGCAGGGTCCCTTATAAAGTTCAATCATCAATAACATTTTCAGATATGTAATAATTTTTAAGCTAAGGGCTGGAGTCTGCCTATACTGTGTCCTATGAATTCTCAGCCCGACTCGTCTGTCATCACTGGAGGGACTTCACAAGCCCCTCAAATTTTCCCAAGCTAAAAATCTGTACATTTGGGGGGAAAGACTAAAGAAGTAATCTATCAATGGCAGACTGAGAGGGAAATACATTTGGCCTCTTTCAAGGTGAAGTTTACAAAGGACATCACGAAGTGTCCTGAAGAACTCTAATCCATCCCTGTACTGTGCTGACCACCAGGGGCTGCTGACGAAACCCCTACTTCCTCCATGTGGAAGCAATGCAGAGCATCTGAGGAGAAAAGGTGGAATTTAAAGGGCCAGAGAGATGTCTCAACAGATAAAGGTGATGAGGCCACGTCTGTTAATCTGAGCTCTGTCCCCAGGAGCCACATAGTAGAAGAAGAGAACTACTCTCATAGGCTGTCCTCTGACCTCCGCATGTACGTGCACACACATACAAAATGAACATATTTTAAAAACTTAAAACATAAAGAATTTAAGCTCAGTTATGTTATAGTCTCAGCTAAAATAAAAATAAAATAAAAAAGAGCTTTCATTAGTTAATCACCAAGGAAACTAATGGCATGTTTTCCTAAACTTTGACCCATCTGAAAAGTTAGCATCCTCAGGTCTGGGCAGGAGTGTCAGAAGGAAGAAGCGTGCCACAGTAACGTGCTGTGATAGTCCACTTTGCATGGGAAAAGCAAGCAGTCTCAGGTAAGAGCCAACCCAATGGAGAGAATGCCACACTATCAATAAACTAGCTCTCACCTGCACAGTTCTAAACATGAATGCTTTTATTGTTTCTTTGGAGCAAGCAGTTCTGAAACTTGCACAAGGGGAAATAGATGCAGAGATAAGTGCGGGCCAGCGTGACAGAGGCTGCCCAAGGCTGGCCCTTTAGGACAGTGAGCAGTGAAGCTTCCCTTATAACCCACCATCCCTCCAGATCTCTTTGCATTTCCTGTCTTCTTCAGTTAACTCTCTTCCCATCTCTATTTCTGTGTCTCCCTCTCCCTTCCCTCTGTCCCTCTCTCTTCCTGTCTGTCTCTTTTTTTCTTCTGATTAAACAGGGACAAACAGGTTTCGTTTCCTTGATTCAGACAGAAGGAGTCAACGCATCACTAGTGTTAGAGAAAAGGCATGAAAGACAGGAGACTGGGTGCCAGGTTTCAGACTGCATAGGAAGGACCACAGTGCTCTGGAGCCTAGGCAGGAAGCATGGACTCAGAGCTTCTGCAGCCCATGGGAGTCTCCCTGGGAAACCAGGAGCCTTTCCTCTTGCCACAGAGGCCACTGCCACCAGGCTGGAACCTGGCTGGCTCCCGGGAGAAGCATCCAACAGCCCTGGGCAATTGCTGCCTCCAGGTAAGCGGGCTGGCCAGGTGTTCCTTAGTGCTGGCCCCTTTCTAACTTGCAAGGCCCAGAGGAGGGCTTACTAGAGCCCAGGAGCACAGGTGTCCCCAACGGGCGCTGGCAGATCTTCCTTCAGCAAGCAACTCTCCCCATGGAGCCTCACGTCATAGCCAAGTGTCTTTTCCAGAATTTTCTCATGCTGAGTGAGCCTAGATTTATTAAATCAAAATGGAAAACCAGATGCCAGTCAGAAACCACAAATGTCTTTCTTTTCAAGTTAGTCAAGCAGTATGGCTATCAGAGAACTGCTAAGCACATGGCATGCAAAGTCTCCTGCAGGCAGAAGGGACGGTCAGTAGAAAGCAGCCTGTCACTCGGTCTGCACTATTCTTCCACAAGCTTTGAGAAATGTCTCCCGAAATTAAAAAACACCGTACACTAACTTTTGTGTATGTTTTCAAGGCAAACGCCCTCCCCGCTCCTGAAACTGCCTTGCTATCTCTATGCAGTGATATGCCCCCACAAGGATCCTTGAAGACCTGGTCTACAGCAAGAAACAGAAGAGCACAGGTTACCTTTTATGCAGCTCATTATAGGGGAGGCGTTTGAGAGGTGAACTGTTAAGCTTCCTGAGACTGTGAGACCCTGCCTTGCCCAGCATTTTACTGGGCAGCCTGGCTCAGAGTCCAGCACAGACAGAGCTAGCAAGCATCCAATGCCTATTTGTCAGGGAGACCTGCTTTATCATCTCCATTTCACAGAAGAGAAGACTGAGGCCGAGAGCAGAGTCACAAAGCATGAGTAGCCTGCCCAAGGCTACATCCAACTAACAGCAGAGCTGAGCTCTGAGGTCACTGATGACAATATCTACCTTTTGCTATTCCTGCTCTAAGAACTTCGTAAACATAACGTAGTGGCAACATGATCCAAATGTCTGACAGACAACGTAAGGTGCCCCTTATGTTTGGCCACAATATAAACTTGCCCGTTGCAATAGCCTGAAACCATGACAACTTCTTCAGAACTTCTGCAGCACAATTAAATTCTGGTTGTGCAGTTACACACATGTGCCCAGTGGTTTTCTTTCTTGCTGGTGAAGCTGCTCCAGGGGTACTTGGGACTAGCTACTTAAATACTCAGCAGTGCTTGCTCTGAAGACAGTTAAGTAAATGTGTGTGTGTGTGTGTGTGTGTGTGTGTGTGTGTGTGTATGTGTGACTGTGGGGGTGGGATGGGGTGGGTCTAAGACTATAACCTATCAAAAATGCCTAGGTCACAGACCTCTTTAATAAAACACATTATTTTGTGAGAGGCATGTCTTTTCATTTTCTGTTCACTGAAGGTTTTAATTTTTTGCAAATTTGTCGTATCACTGCGAATTATGCTGTGTTTTTCAAAAGGAACGCTCCAAAAGAAAGGCCAGCAATATGCAAATCTTTGTATCTAGTCAGAGACCTTCTAGGTTTGCGTAACGATTTTGACAAAGCAGGTTGGGAGAACATAAAAACTTCCGAGCACTCCTATTTCATCTCTGACTCTTTTCATCTTATCAAAAATTAGCTGCCAATCTACACATTTTTTCATGATTACTTCCCAGAGCTTTGCTGGTGCAAATAACAATGAAAAACAAGATTTAAACAGGAGCACAGGAATCCAATTTAGCGTTCACCACGCCCCTCCTCCCACAGCCAGCTCAGCTGCGGAAGGCTCCAGTAGTGTGTTCTGTGAACCTTCTTCTCCAGGGCAAATCACTCAGATGTGCAGCCCTGGCTGCACATTTTTCCCTCTGTGGGCAGAAACTGATATGCAAAAGGAGAAGGGTCGAAGGGAAATGAGGAAGTCCTTCACAAATACAGCAAGGGGCTAAGGGGATGCCTCAGTCAGTAAAGTGCTTGCCAGGCAAGCATGAGGACCCGAGTTTAATCCCAGAAACCCACAGAGAAAGCCTAGCATGGCAACTGTGATTCCAGTGCTGGGAGGTGGGGACAAAGGGTCTGTGGGGCTAGACGGCCAAGCCATCGAGCCAGTCAGGGACAGACTCTGGCCTGGAAACATGGCGGGAGAGACTGAGAGACAGAGTCTCCATTTTGAACTCTGGTCTTCACACACAGGTGAACATGTGCGCGCACACACACACACACCTCTGAGCACCTGTTCTGTGACTTTCCACCATTTTCTATTACACTTGTAATCTCAGGACTTTCAAAGAGGCACACGAGTTTGAGAGTGTCTAGGCTACATATGAATCTATGAGTTTCAGGTTAGCCTGGGCAATGGTGAGGGTGAACCCCCAGGTTAGAGGAAGAAAGAGAAAAGATGGTAGACAATGGAATTGGGGACAAGAGGTCCACAAATGTCCTGATGTGACAGTCAGTGTTCCCTTGTCTCTTCCCCACTCAGGCAAGCCATGTTCACACAACAAAACTGGGTTTCCTGTCTATCCTATGACACATGGGCCACCTACTCACAGCAACGGAGGAGAGACATGCAGCCACAATTAACATGCTCTTTGATTTGGACCATCAACACTGGCCCCTGCTTAAGTAGCTTCCTCAGACATAAACGGCTTTCCCCACTTCATCACTTAAGGGAAAAGGGAGTCAGTTTAGAAACATTTTCTGCTCCTACTGTGGAAGACTATTATGCATGGCCAGGAGTAGTGTGAGAGAAGGGAAACGCAGCACCAACGAGATTTCTATCTTTAAAATACAGCAACGGCTTCCACAAGACTGATTCACACAGATAATTCCCAAAGTGCTGATAGTTTGTAATTGCTATAAAGAGACAGCAGAGCCCTGTTCTCCCAAGTTCCTACTTGTTTATTTTAAAAGAGGTAAGTACAAACTTACAACATTTTTATTTTTTTTATTTGGTAAGGGAATGTGGTGCTACAACAAATATAATATTTCACCGTGACTTTTGGCAGTGAAATTGCATAGATATGCAAGTAAACCCTATCCAATGGACACCTGACTATCCAACTTTAGACTATATCTGATGGAGGGAGACACTGGCATACCCACAACATTAAGAAAGAAGCACCTCTGAATCTGGTGTTTCTATAGCACTACTCTACTTTGGTTAAAAGGGGCTTGGGTCAGTTTACTTGGCTTTATTTTATCTAGGCCTAAAAAAACATCAAACCATGAAGATCTTCATAGGAGTATCCCATTGTCCAGGAGTCCTTACATGTAGACTCACCAAACGTAACTGAAAAGGCACTCAGTCCTGGCTCATTCACTGATGATATTGGGATGTACTTCCTAGGTGCCAGCACACTGTTGGCTTTTCATTTTACTTATCTCAACAAAATGGGACACTGTTCCTGTTCCAGGTCAGGACCATCACTGAACTCATTGTGACACACACTGGTCTCTTATTCTTTGAAACACCAAAGGCCATTTTGGCACACCCCAGACATAATAAGGAGCATCTAGTCTTTGCTCCAAAGAGGAGGACAAATTACTGACGTCCTGCTTGCTGTCACTCAATTCAAGGGTAGGCCACATGGATTCTGCGGCCATTTTCCCTAAAGTACTGGAATTGATGATGGTTTTATTGACAGTACCTGCAAAAACCATCAGCCGTCATCTCTTAACATGAAGCAACTTTTTCATAAAAATCATTAAATTATTAATATATAATTCGCTCTCATTTCAAAACTATGTCCACCGTATTGTAACTCAGATTCAAAAATTGAGTTCCCTAAATCACATCATGGTCTTTTAAAGGCTTTGGTGCTTTGGAAAGTTACCTTGCTCATCTAGCTTCTGGTGGGGTAAGCTTGTCGTGTCAGCAGAGGGAAAACCAGTTATTTGGTAACAACTACAGGCAATAAACTGAACAACGACAGAAAAAACAAAACAAAACAAAACAAAAAAACACCACTTGGCTATCTGCACTGGCTTCCCAGTGAGATCCTAAGGAATGTCTACACTTCTTTTTTTATTTCATTGCACGATATTTCTCAGTAGCAGTGTCCCCTGACCCAGACCAGGAAGCATCCTCAAGACATTCACACCAACACCACACACCAGGAACAAGATTGCGACCCATGTGTAATGTGCTCAATGTGCTCACGCAACCCAGGCTATATGGATGGATTTTTTTTTTTCTCCCGAGACAGAGTTTCTCTGCGTAGTTTTGGTGCCTGTCCTGGATCTCGCTCTGTAGACCAGGCTGGCCTTGAACTCACAGACATCCACCTGCCTAGGCCTCCTGAGTGCTGGGATTAAAGGCGTGCGTCACTACTGCCCGGCTTGGATGGATTTATAATCCTTCACCTTCAGCCTACAAGGTCCTCACGCAAACCCAGAAGGGTCATCAGCTGAACCCCATGGAACTGTACAGCTTCCTCATTTGTATAGTTACAAAAATCGGCGTGTCTATTTATAATCGGGCAGAAAAAATCCTGGCCCTTTGGAGAGCCAAACATAGGGAAACTTAGTTTTAATGCCTGCTCGGACTGTTCTGCAGCCTTCCAAGAGACAGGGACAATGAGTTTTCAATATTCTAAGTCTTTTTCCGAAAAGTTCATTACTTTGAAAAAAATATCATAAACTCTTAATAAAAGTAAGCATCCTTCAAATTCAGTCAAACAAATATACAACCTCATGGTGGAAAAGAGCTAGAACTTTCCAAACCATGGTTTAAAAAGTAAGTAACGGACAACCTCTGCTTTAAGGACCTGAGATAATTAGCAGCTGGTTTTCATTTGATGAAGTAAGATACACAGTTTTCCTGTTTTAACAACAGGTCTCTCTGAATATCACTTTAATTTTCTACTCTACGCAAAACTCAGCAAAAAAACGGGAGAAAAGGTCACTTTTTTTTTTTCAGACTAAAAGTGAGGCTCACACTAGGGGGTCGATGGCTTTCTTTAGTTTCCATTAAGAGCCCTGGGGCACATTTCAGAGTGCCTCAGGTAAGCTTAGAAAAGGTCAGCTCCTCACACTCACATCTATTAAAGTTGCTAAATTAAACATTTTCCCCATTAGGTTGAAGGAACTATCTTAGGGAATTCTATGTGCTCCAAATCTACCAGTGAAAAACGTGATACAACAGAAAATAATCAAGACCTGCTTAGTGGGTTCTCACCGAATGCCTAGCTTTGGCAAAAGTTTACTCCAAACTACACTGTTCATCTTCCAACAGTTTGAGCATAACAGAAAATAACATAAAGTGCAGAATCAGTGTCTAGGCTAAAAAGCGCAGCGCGCGCGCACACACACACACACACACACACACCTACATGATACATATAAAGACTTTGAAGAACACTCTTCAGTAATTGATTGTTTCAATAGTTTAGTCACAATATCACATGCCACAGGGGGAAAAAAAAAGAAAGAACAAGAAGGGGAAGAGAACGTGGGAAAGAAAGGAAAACAGACTACAGCTGGAGACAGAGCCAGGGTTTCTCTTCAGACACTGTAGTCCGTTACATCTCACTCTCCACCCGTCATCTTAAACTTCTGTTTTGAAAATGGCGGCGAGTGTCAGATTTGCTGCAGGGGTGAGCTGCTTTCCGAAGAAAAACGTATCACTGCACACTCGACTGAGGAAATATGAAGAAAGCTCCTTTGCTCTAATTAGGGCCCATTTTAAGCAATTCATTAAGCCGCGGCCCCATGCCACAAGCCGTCAGGAGGTGGAGCATAGGACTAACTTGAGAGCAGAACACACAGATGGAGCCTAATGATGCCTTCCATCACCCCAAGACAGAGAGCTCTGGGTAGGGGTGCCAGGGAGGGGCTCCGGATGAAGGCTGCTCACCAAAAACCCCAGTGGGAGATGGAAAGAACACCGGCTAGTTCAAGCCAAGCAAGCACAAGGAGAAGCCAAACCATGTGACACTCACCAACAAGCTTGGGCCTCCCCAAGGCCAAGAGCGAGCTGCCTCTCTCTCCCACACAAATCCAGATTTGGTCTGAGTGCCCTCCGAGTAGCCACTCGGGAAGGACCCTGGTCCCTGGCTGGGCCTCAGATCCCTCTTCCTCTTCTCCCAAGGTCCCCCGCTGCCTTCACACACCACTGGGGCTCAGAGAAAGGTGGAACCAGCCGCCAAGTATGCAAAGGAGGAGGGAAGCTAGTTTTCTCTCAGGGAAGCACACACAGGAAGGGACCTATGCTTCCTGTCCTAACCAAAATGAGTTCAGAAATCATTCGGATGTCTGATTTGTCAGACATAGGGTGGAAAGGGGGTGTTCTTTTAGTCAACAGGAATTGTGACTTCCCCTGGCAAGACATGGCCATGGGAGAAAAGCAGCCGGGCCAGGGTTGCAAGGAAGATCAATGGCCTACATGCCTGAGACTTGGACTTTCCGACAATTTTTTTTTAACAGTTGATCACCATTGGCTGAAGACACACTGGCATCCACTTATTTACCACAGCCAAATATGAAAATGGGAAAATGCCAATGAAAATAATTTGCCAGTTGTCTTTAGATTGTGCCTCAGCCACCTGTGTCCCTTGGGGACTTTCTCATGAAACATCAGTAGGATAGCCCAAAACCAGGGCAAACATCCATTTCTTCCCTTAGAAAGTTTGGCAAATTGTGTTTTGTTGGCACTTATAACATGTATGCAAAAATGCTTACACATGTCTTAAAAATAATTGTTACATTATCATCCAGCAGCTAAAGGCTGTATCAAACAAACACTACCAAAGAGATGGCACCGAGATTCTAAGAACAGGAACATATATTCCAGCAGGGGAACAAAGTAACTTGAGGGATGAAGCCATGTTTTAAACTGAAAGGGATGTGAAGAAGCAGTGGGTTGGTTATATGAAGAACACCAGCGTGAGCATCGGATCAGCATTACAGTGAAATAGTTTTGTTACTGCTAATATGGTTTTATTTAGACCCAAGATTCTAACAAAACCCCACTTCCCCAAAGCTCCTCATCTGCGTTGTGTGTGTGTGTGTGTGTGTGTGTGTGTGTGTGTGTTTAATGCTAATTCTCTGACACTCAACGACTCTACAACCTCTAAAAAAAAATACATGTGCCTTTTTTGAGCAGAAACCAAGATCTCTTTCAAGATGTGAAATGGATTTCTGTTTCTCTCCCTGTATTCCCAGGGGGGATCACTTGTTGCATTTACATTTCTTGTGTTTTCCTGTAAATTGCAATGCTCACACAGTGAACCTATGAAACGAAGCAGCCTGAGAGAGCTACAAAAGAGAACAGTCTTGTTCCCACGTTTCTAGTAAGAGCACGAGCTTCGGCTAAAAGGAGGAACCACAATATTCCTAAATATTTGCCCGTCTTAAAAACCGGCACGGGAAGCTAACTGTTCCCAAGGAACCCAGAGGCTCCTGGTTTGCCTCCTGAGGCTGAATCCACTTCCATCGCTCTCCTTAGAACACAGCAGGTACCACCAGTTTTATAGAGACATTGTTTTGAAATGTCAAATATTAGAGAGGACAGACCGCTATTCACACTAGTCTCGACGAATCTTGACTAACCGCAGCAGCAGTCCATGAATGTGCAAAATTTGGCAACCACTCAAAATTACCTAATATTATAAAACTAACATTATCTATGCCCAAATTTGCCATTACAAAGAAACCATTTTTGCTTTATATTAAAAAAGTAAAAAATGAATAAGATGAAGGGAATTTACCTCTCATGTTAGGTGTGTGTAAATGTTATAACTTCTTTCATTGACACTCTCAAGCCTCTCTCACCCCACACAGTGTGTGTGATGTGTGTATGTGCAGGCAGGTGTACATGTGTACACATGTAACTTATCTCCTGTATATATTAATATAAGTAATCCTGATATGTCACACACACACACACACTCGCACGTGCGCGCCCTGCACGCGTGCACGCGCACACGCTCCACCTCGGATTTCAGAAGTTCTGACATTCTCATGAACAATCAGTGATGTTACATTAACTCAATATGAAACACACAAATTCAAATAAAGGAAAAAAACTTCCTCCAACCAAAGAAACATTATTCTTACACTCAGTATCTAGTGAAGTAGAAAATGCAAGGGGCCTATGGCTCTACTGGGCTTTAGATCTTTTCTTGGTCAATAAATTCATTGTGATCTTAAATTTTCAACAATGGAAAGGCTGCAAGAAAACCACCATTTGCTTTCTCTTTAGGACACAGTACACAAACTTCTCCACAGAGTCAAACAGCCTACTCCCACACTTTTATTAGCAACCAGTGTCTGCACGGGAGGCTATTACTGCTATGATGCTCCCAAATTTGGGGGGGGGATACTTGGGGTTTGGCCCAATTCATTGGTTAAAACACCAATAAATTAAACAAACAAGCTCTCTGGACGTTCTTAACTCTAGGTTTCAATTATCACCATTAACAAAAAAAACAAAAAAAAAAACAAAAAAAAACAAAGCTATTAGACTTAAAACATTTTGGCCATCAGCTCCGGTGGATTGTAAGTCCGGGAAGCATATTTTTTTTTTCTACGATAAAGAGGAACAAGCATGTATGTTTGTGGGGAAATATATGAAATGACACATGTTTTTATAAAAACAAATTGTATAGTCTGTAAAATACTCTCCACTGTCATTTATATGGATGTCCCCACTTTACATCCTCAACATGTTCTGTGTATTACAGGGTGCCGATCCAATGTAAGCAGCTGAATCTTTTGTCATGGATATTTGTCCCTCCCTGTTTAAATTTTGAGTCACATCCCAAATAATTTGATTTGTCCCTGTAACCATTTTGACACATGCTACCATAATATGAATGATGTTTAAATTTTTACTTTAAAAATCTCATAGAAAAAAAATTGAATGAATTCAATTAATCTCATAGAACAAATATCGTCAAACAAAGAAACTAACGCAGGCAGGCTCTGGGGTTTTCTTACAGATTTCATCCCCTCTGCATTCATAACCAACAGGAACTAATCGTTAAAAGCATTTCAATGTCTATGAAAAATATTATAAGTTTTATGCATTTTCAACATAAGTTTTAAATTTTCTCCTACGGGTAGGTTGGACCAGTAAAGAGCTATTTCCCTAACACCACTTTGGTTCCTGAAGTTTCAAACAAGGCAGCTCAAAGATGGGAATACGTTGTCTGCAGCAGGGAGAGAAATTACGCGTGGGTAACTTGAGCAAACCGCACGCTAAAATTCACTCTGTGTGGACTCCAGCCCAAGAGAAAATGGAAACTGTTTCTGGCTCGGACCTTTTGAATTGGTACCTCTTTGGGTCACGGGATGTCATATCCTGAGTTTCCAAATTAGAAGGAAATCAAAGGCTCATAAGATTCCTTGGGAATCACTAGTGACGCTTGGCAATTTTAAAAAACACACTTCAAATAAATTGCAAGCGTCCTGATGCCTATTTGATAACAGGGTCTCCCTGTGATAGTTGCATGACCTGGGGATCATACACTGCGATGAGCAAAGTACGTTTTCAATACCCAGATCATTTGTTTTGCACAAAGCAAACTCAGACTGGATCTTACCAGTAAAGCAAATAGCTCTCGCACCAAAAATAAGGAAAGTCTTTACTCACGACGTTGGAAATGCTTGTTTCTGTGATCTCGCTAGATCTGTCCACATAAGCCTAAACATGAGCAGGGCATGCTCTTCGTGAGACTCTAGACTACGCAGAAGTGCCTCAGGCTGGCCTGATCTCTCACCTGCTTGCCCCAGCCTAGGAAGGCGGAGGAAGTTAAAGCTCTCAGTCCTCAGAAAGGAAGAGATAGGCGTGAGCGACACGGACACTATGGATTTCGAATGACTTTCCTTTCTTTCCTACTTCCAATTAAAAAAAAAAAAATCCACCAGTTACCCCAAGTTTTCCTACTGAAATTCAATTTGAAAACACTCACGTGGATTTGTGCGCCGCGCTTTGGGGGGCCAAGACTGATCCTGGGGCGCGAAGAGCAGCCGGGGATCTGGGGCTCCTGCACCCCGCGGGACCTACTGGGTCTCCGCCTGCCACGGCCGAGTGTCCCGGGATGGGCTGCACTGCGCCGGGCTGCCGCTGTCGCCGGCCGGGGCGCGGCCGCGCAAGCACTTGTTAGAGTGCCCTCCTAAGTTGGCCGCGGAGCAATTCCCAGCTTTCTTTCACAATGACTTCCTCAAGTTGCTCACTCGCATTGTTCCCCATTTCTCGCCACACTCCCCGCCCCCCGTGGCTCCGACCGGGCTTGGAGCCCCGGGCAGCCCGG
>CABHPQ010155546.1:0-16484 GCA_902168405.1 Peromyscus aztecus
AAAAAAATTATTTACAAAGAAAAAATACAGGCAAGTAGATATAAGTAATTCACACATTTTGATCTAGTAAACTGTGTTTTCCTTAAAGCATTTTCATTGAAAATCATTTCTGAAGTCACAGAGGCTATTAGTGACACAGATTTCATTGTCCCCATGTTCACTTGATATAAACAAGGAAAAAGTTTATTTATATCGAGTTTCACTAGTTATAATAAGTTGACTCTAAAATCATGATATAAAGTCTTTATGTGTTTGATCATATGGGTATGGGGCAGTGGTATATACATGTTTGTTGGCAGTATGCTACATGAGATGATGTTGATGTTGTCCTCGATCATTTATCACCTTGTATAGGATTCTCATCATTTGAGTTAACTGACTGGATTCACTGGTTGACCAGAAAGCATCATGGATCTCTCTGTCATTACCCCTTCCCACCTGCACTGGATTACAGATGATATATCAAGGACTTTATCAACAGAGCCATCTCTCCAGCCCCTGGGGTCTGGGTTTTACAGATTTTTTACCTGAAACTGAGATAAAATTTGTTACCAAGAATTCTATGTTGTGGAAGGAGATATGTTGCTCCTGCTAGAGTAATCTAATTCTCAGCATTAAAATAATCAGTTAAATCGACGAAAGAAGAGCTAGTATGGATGAAAGGAAGAAAAATATAGACAGTTCAAACATGTTTTTTATTATTAGGCATATCAGTTTTATTAAGTCTGGATATTTTGAAAGAAACTAGAAACATGTTTCAACAAATAAGTTACTTGAAACTAAATATAATACTATCTTAGGAAGAAATCTACTGAATAGAGAGAAAAACTACAATATAGTCTGAGAAATTGGCTATTATCAACAGACTATCTTTTACTATCATTTAAAACATATATACTTACTGATACTAGCTTATGAATTTGAAAAGGACAAATGGTAAGTTTTCCTGAAACAAACTTTCTATAAGTTCTTAGAGATTTCCCTTTTAATTTTATGGAATTCTATGTGCCAGATAAACTCAAGTGATAGCAGGAGACAAACATAACCCTACTTGAACATCACTCAAATTGAAATGGAGCTTATGTATTATTCCCAAATAGTCAAGAAATAATTTCAAAGTGTGGTGCTAGATCCAACCTTGAGAGAATATCAGTAACATCAATGATAGGATTTATTTACTATGGTGTCTCTTAATGGGTCTCATCTTATTAGACTGAACCAACTTGGTGGAATGACCCTATGGGTCTTCTAACTTCTTATAAAGATTTTGGTGTTAAGGATATAACGGAAGATTGCCTGTATCTGTGCAGATAACATATAAAATCTAGATATATCTGGAGTTTAAAGACCCAACTACCAAAAGAAGTAGATTTATAATAGCTCATACTTTGGTACTAGCATAGTCCCAGATGTTTGTTGATGAGTCACCAGTAGTAGAGATTTAGCATCTTGTTTACTTTGAATCTAGAATGTTCTGTACAGTTTCATGTTTTCATGGCTAAGTTCCATCTTGGTGATATTGTGAGGTGGTGAATTCTTCAAAAGTTGGGGACTAGTGGCAGGTCTTCATGTTATTAGAGAGTGTCCTAGAAGGGAATTGTGTGAGCCCAGCCTTTCTTTTCTTCTTTCCTCTCTTCTCTCTTTACCTTCCCTTTTCTCTCTCTGTCCATTAGGGGGGCTGCTTTTCCTTGTCATGTGTCCCTACCATGTCTTAGAGCTAGCAACCATCTGCAACCCTAGTTCTAGAGGATTCAACACCTTCTGGATTCTAGAAGCAACATACACATGTGGTGCATAGACATACATGTAGGCAAAGTACCCATACACATAAAATAAAAATAACTGCAACTTAAAAAAAGATAAGTGTGTTTTAAAAAGCAAAGGGTAATTTTTACTTACAACAACAAAAATAAGATTATATGAGGCAAGGACCAAACTATATCTTTGAATCTATCATTTAAGTAGAATGGTATGTCCTGGTGAAATCACACTTCATCCTGAACTTTACACAGAATATATGATAGAGGCAAGAATTAAAAACAACGCTGAAGACAATTCTTTACAGACACTGACCATTTTAATGAGAAGTGAGATGTTTTGTGGTGACACATGAGTTTTACTAAGGTAAGAATGGCTTAAATGATGGCTGAAACTTGCCAAAGTGAAGATGAAGAAAATATAAGAAATGTTTAATAATAAACTAATTCAGCATGATCACTGAGAGGGGATAAAGATACGAGGGGAATTCATAGTAATTTGAAAGGGATGGGAATAGGTAAAAGAAAGCACATCTCTTGTGACAAGAGGGTAGAAAGGCAAAGCAACTGTCTATAAGGAACCCAAAGAAGTCTACTGATGATTTATAGTCATTCCCCAATATGTGATGTGATTTCAGTTGACAATAAAGAAGATTTTTAGGTGTATCAGAGGTTTGAAATACTGAGAAATAAACATGTTAGCCAATGAAAATAGATCTGACTACAGCCACTTTAAGGACTACTCAAATACCCTTTGAGCTAAAGATAAATTAGGATTGATATGATGGTTCATGTGATTTTTCCCAAATATTCCTTGGCCCAGGAATAGCAGAACAACAACAATTGGGCAGTCAAATGAATGAGTTCTCTCAAGTAAAATGTCCAAGAACCATATAGCAAACTCCCTGACCACATTATCAGGGAGGGATGGATAGAGGAATTCCAATGACTGCAGAAAGTATAGAGGTAATTTCCAAAAAAAAAGAAAAGAAAGAAAGAAAGAAAAGAAAACAGTGGACCTTGACATTAGTGATTAGTAATTCTGTTTAAAGAGTTTAAAAAATAAACTCTGGGTTTGAGATTCTGAAATTAAGAGGAAAATAAAAGGGCCTGGGAGATTTTTCAGTGGTTAAAGAACCTGTTCAATTTCAAGGATCAGAGTTCAGACCCCCAGAACCCACATAAAATCTAGGTAGACATAGCCAACCTATGTTCCCAGTCTTGGAAGGTAAATACAAGTGATTCCTGGCAGACACTGGTTAGTTAGATAGGCAAGATTGGTTAGCTATGAGTTCAAGGGAAAGACCCTGCCTCAATACACAGGTCAAAAGCAGGGAAGGAAGACACTCAGTGTCAACTCTGGCCCCCACCAGCACTTATGCCTGAGCATCTGTGGTGATGTTGTGGTCCCCAATATATCATGCACCCTAATAAATTTATCTGGGGTCAGAGGACAGAACAGCCACTAGACAGACATAGAGGCCAGAAAATGGTTGCACACACTCCTTTATTCCTATCACTTGGGAGGCAGAGATCCATCCGGATCTCTGTAAGTTTAAAGCCACACTGGAAACAGCCAGGCATGGTGACACACCCCTTTAATCCCAGGAAGTGAGGGCAGAAAGCAGAAAGGTATATAAGGAGTGAAAACCAGGAACTAGAGCTGGTTAAGCTTTTAGGCTTTGAGCAGCACAGTTCAGCTGAGATCCATTTGGATGAGGACTCAGAAGTTTCCAGTCTGAGGAAACAGGATCAGCTGAGGAACTGGCAAGGTGAGATGGCTGTAGCTTATTCTGCTTCTCTGATCTTAGAGCATTCACCTCAAGACCTGGCTTCAGGTTTGATTTTATTAATAAGACCTTCTAAGATTTGTGCTGCAAGCGTCTGTACATATACACGCAACTATAAATTTGTGAGCACATATATACTCAGAAACAAAACTGTACTGGGTGTTGATAAAGCTCTGGCTACAACCACAGGGATATGTGAATGGCAATTTATTTTAAAGTTATAGAGATTTGAGTACAGAGTTTTACACTGGCTCACAAAAGTGATGGAGCATTTGGGATACTGGGTAGGATAGAGTGTGAGGATCAAAGAAACAGAAGAAACACTGTGGCAGAACATGAAGTAGAAAGAAACAGTATGAGTGACATAATCAAGCCCCCAGAGAAATGACTACTAGGGTGTGGGAAGAAGTAAAATATCTGGAACTGAAAAAAAGCAGGGGAAATTCCAAAGAGGACCATAACCACACTCAAGAATCAGTTTTACAGATGGAGAAGCTTGCTGACTCCCCATTTCCTGACCCAGAGATATGAGATGTGTGGGAGTGTGAGTAATATCAGCAGGAGACATGCTACATTTGTTCCTGAAGATGAAAAATTTTGGTTAAGTCAAGAGATAGAAAAATGTCACAAGATAGGTTAAGAAAATAATTCTTTTTCTAAAAAATGATTTTTTCATAAATCATATTGGGAGCATATTGGGGACAGGATGGAAAGATCTGGATACACAAGACTATATGGGGTTATCTTAGGGAAGAAGCTGAGTAGGATGCTGATGAGCACAGAGGAGAGGATAAATATTTGTTTGCAAAAGCTTCTATCTTAGGCAATTGCAAGGGCCACAGGAAATGAGAGATTAGGTGTGCGTATGTTTTCCATAATTAGATTCAGATATACTCATATTATAAAGAAATGGTGAGCAAGGAATATGGAGTGCTCATCAGGGATGAAAGCCAAGATTTACACTGTAACTTCATCACAGGTCAAATAGGAAAAAAGAATGTCTTTGGTCAGATGTCAGAGGTCAAATAAAAAAGAGTAGCAGACAGTTGAAGAGTCTTAGGAGAAGGTCTTGCTGCAACCTGACTAGGAAAAGTTAAAGACCATCTGGGAAGCCGGGCGTTGGTGGCGCACGCCTTTAATCCCAGCACTCGGGAGGCAGAGGCAGGCGGATCTCTGTGATTTCGAGACCAGCCTGGGCTACCAAGTAAGCTCCAGGAAAGGCGCAAAACTACACAGAGAAATCCTGTCTCGAAAAAACAAAAAAACAAAACAACAACAACAACAACAAAAAAGACCATCTGGGAAAATGGTTCAGTAGACAAAGTGCTTCCTGCACAAGCCTGAGGATCTGGATTAAGATTAGCATAACAGATGAGCACAGCCTTATATCCTATAATCCCAGAGCTGGAAAGGCTGACAGGAGGATTCCTGGAGTTTTCTGGCCAGCTGACCTAGCCAAATTGATGGGCTCCAGACTTAGTGAAAGAGCCTATCTCAAAAAATAAGGCTGAGAGCAGTTGAAAAGGACCCCTGCTGTCAATCTCTGGCTTACACACATTTACAAACACCACACACAGATAATAAATAAGTAAATAAATAAATCAGAGACACTATTGCCACAGAAAGATTTCTAGTATCACACTATAGTCAGAATAAATTAATTGCAAATTTGAGGTTTAATGTAGAGTCTCAGAGATTGAGTGGAAAGGGAGGGTCTGATGAACAGAAGCTGGAAATGACTTCTGTGGAAATGGGGCTGTTGTAGAGTGTAGAGCATGCTCTGCTCTCAACAGAGCATTCCAAAGAAGACACATGCCCGGCAACTGAGACACAAAGCCATTTCTATTTTTAAAACCTATTTTCTTATATTTATCAACATTATACCAGGCAATGCTTCAACACTTTTGAGTATAATATACAAATAATAAATAAAATGCACATGCATTTTAACAGGTGTCTGAAATATAAAAAGGAGCTATACTAGGACACAACTCAGTTTACAGTTAACACTACCTTAGCTTCATATATTATTGTAAAATTATAAAATTATGAAAAAATTACAATTTGAACAAAGAGAATATGGATGAAAACAAGCTGATGATCTTTCACTAGCATCACCTGTATTTTCAAGTGGGCCTGGATTGCATGCTAATTGAGAGAAAGAGTGAATTTTGTTTGCTTCTTCAATGTTTTACCTGAGAACCTCTTCCTTCTTTTTATCAAGTTACCAAGCACACAAACTACCTGGCTGGACACTGCCAGAAGTGTGCTCCCTGCCTTAACTGATGCTTTAGTAATCCTCGCGGATACACTTTCAATTTATTGGTCAAAACAATTTCAAAATATTTTCCTTGAAATGGGCTCAAAATATATATCCCAAATCATCTTTTATTCAAGGGCTACTTTTTGCTCAGAAAAGGAAGAAGGAGAAGCAATTCTCAAGCTTATTAATGGACAGAGCTTAATTTACTCAGGAGAGAACACTTGCGGCAATATGAGACTTAGTCTGAAAGAGGAGCAAGACAGAGGGGAAACTTCAGAAACTGTAATTATCTGAAGCAAAGTTTGAGCAAATGTTCTAATGTACCATTGGAGTGTAACTACTTCATTATCTTCAGAGTCTCACTTTAATGTAACAGTTACAAAATAAATAAAAATATATAAATGCTAAAATTAATTTACTTGCATCGATGACAAAATCTTTTGTTTTATTCAAAAAGCGGTAGGCATTTGGTTTTCCAGCCACATCTTTGTCATAAGCACGGCTTAGCTCTGTTCCAGGAAGCTTATTTTCAGGCAAATTCACAGGGTTGATTAATATCTGAATTTCTGCCACAATATTGGAAAACACTAGAGCTGTAACACAGAAAGACTTAAGTAAAACCAAGAGCAATGAAATGATCATTCTGTAGGCTTGTGCTCATTAGTGATTGTAGATGATGAAAAGGCTTCATGTAAAACAAAAATAGCATTAGTTTTCCCTTTAAATGAGATTTTAATACACATTTTCTGTTGGGCCTTACATATGAATTTTGACTAAAGAACAAGTTGAGATCCAATCATTATTCTATTTTTATTTCTTCATTCAATCTGACTGTTGAACTATTGTCAAGCACAATTACTATGCCTATTCAAAGGAAATTTCCCTAATTTCCTCCTTGTCATTGACCATTCAATCAAGGAATTACATGTGTTCACTTTAATTAGAAAGTTTACCACATTTTTATTTGAAACACCACTTCAAAACATCAATGCATTGTCTTCTCTGGTTTTATTTGCTTTTTTTATTTTCATTATTTTTCACCATCATGATAAAAGACTCTGCTTTGCTTTATATGTGACTCATTATAGATTCATAACTCCACATCTCCTCAGCAAAAAGCAGAAATAAAATATTGTGAAACTCTCTCTCAGACTGTGAATACAACAAAAGGATAATATATGAGCATATACAGTATCCAAAGAAATAGCCTAGTGAGAAAATTAGACATAAATTTCAGAAATGCATCATATGATAATATGTAGTACACAAGAGTTAAAAGCAAATAGCGCTACAAAAAGAGGACTCTGGAAATATCAAGTGGAGTCCTGCTTGAAATAACCTAAGGTCATATTAAGTTTTTCTCCTTATTCATACACACCTACATGTACACAAGAATAAGTAAGAAGTTGAGGAATATTAATGGAAACTAAAAGGATCCCAGCACAGATCCAATTCTTTAATACCCATAGTCTTCTAAACTTAAACTCACCTTCGCACATTAACAAAATCTTGAAGATACTCATACTCAGGCTGGCTTCTCCAATGTCCACACCAAGGCCACTAACAAATGCACAACTGTGGCTATTTATATAAATTCAGTCTTCATACAAGTTAAGCCAGCAGGTCAGTAAGCTGTTACTCAACCATGATGACAGTAGATTTACTCTGTTTATCTGAGTGATTATGTGCACAGGTCGTATTTCAGCTCCTGTGTTTGTTCCCACACAAATCTGGTAAGATTATCTGCAAAGCCAGGATCACTATGTGCCACCCATTTAATTCACACTTTTCCAGTTGATGGGTGGTTTCCTATGGAGAATTTTTGGCAAGAAGCCAGGTGATCTCTTCTTTAATTCTTCTTGATCTAGAAACCCCATGCATTCTCTCAAACCCTGCTTGAGACATTGCAGCTGACATTGGCTGTGTAATCACCTGTGTGCTTATGACTGCTTAGTACTTGCAAGGAGCAACAAGACCCACACATAGGCAGCTCAAACCCTAGCAAACATAAAGAATGGATAAAAGTAACTGTACCTCCCAGAGGAGAAGCAGGGGTCAATAAAAAGCATGAAAGTTCAGATCAGAAAGAAACACTTCTAAAAAGAGAAAAATACTCAGAGAGGTAGCACTACTTTATAGCAACAATTTCCTGACATCCTGTTAGAAAAAGGATTGCTTATTCTTCCCAGTATTTATGCGTTTACATATTTTTAATTATTCATATGCAATTTGGCATAACTTAGAATTATTCACACAAGCTAGAATAAATATAAAAGAATGATCAAGCCAACAATACCAGTTAAATGTGTAACAATGTTCATAAATACATTGAAAATTATGTAAATATGGCACACTAAAATGTTTTCTGTCTCTCAGCTATTGTAAATGATGTATTTTATAATATGAATTAGTATTATTTTGTAATAATAGTGAGATGAAGAGTGAAGTAAATAAAAATCAAATAATATTTCTGTAAAAACTAATTTATATTTTGCCTATTAACTGTTCAAAGAGGAATTTACTTACTAAACATTTATTAGGTACATATATTTATGTCATATAGAATACAAAGATAATACAGCTCATTATATGCCTTAAAATGCTTATATTGAAAAATTAATAAACATTCCAATTAAAAGTATGATTTATATGTTTAGCTTAATATATTTAACAAAGTAATACATGTAAACAATTTACTTTGAATACATGAACACTGAATCTCTACTTCCGACTCTGGTTTACCCAAAACAAATCTTGTATATCCCCTTTCCCTCATGGCCTCTAATTTTTTCATTTCTCATTGAATTCAATTAATGCTTCCTGTTGGAATGTTGATTGGTCTCGTTGGCTTGATCTTGTGCAGGTAACAATAGCTGCAAGGTCATGAGTGCAGTGGCCATGTCCAGAAGACAGCATAGTGTGTCTCTCTTCCATATCATCCAGTGCTTAACATCTCATTAATTCTTCCATGATTCTCTCTGAGCCTTGTGTTAGGGAGGGGCTGAATGTACAATAGCCACTTATTCTCTGCATAAGTGACTGTTATTTTAATTATTTAATGGTTTTATATATTCATATCTGAGGTCAAAGTCCATATCATGGAGCTAGAGAGATGGCTTGGTGGTTAAGAATGCTTGCTGTGCACCTGGCCAAGCTCTGGGCATCCAGCTGAAGAGAGGGAAGAGGGATTCTATGAGCAAGGGGTATCAAGATCATGATGGGGAAACCTACAGAGACAACAGAACCAAGCTGGTGGGAACTCACAAACTTTAGACCAACAGCTGTGGAGCTTCCATGGGACTGGACTAGATCTTTTGAATGTGGGAGACAATTGTGTAGCTTGGTTTGTTTGAGGAGCCACTGGAAGTGGGATCAGGATCCATCTCTGGTGCATGAGCTGGCTTTTTTTTAGCCCATTACCTATGACGAGACACCTTGCACAGCCTTGATGCAGGGGGAGGGCCTTGGACCTGCCTCAACTGAATGTACCAGGTTTTGCTGGCTCCCCATGGGAGGCCTTACCTTTTCGGGGCTGGGAGGGTAGTTTTTTGGGGGGAAGCTTCGGTGGGAGGGAGCAGGAGGAGGGATGAGAGGGGGATCTGTGGTTGGTATGTAAAATGAATAAAAATTTCTTAATGAAGAAAAAAAAGACTTGGGGGAGGGGAGGAATATGGCCAAATTACATTGTATGTAAAACATTTAATAAAAAAATTAAAAATATGCCCGGTGGTGGTTGCACATGCCTTTAATCCCAGCACTCGGGAGGTAGAGCCAGGCGGATCTCTGTGAGTTTGAGGCCAGCCTGTTCTACAGAGTGATATCTAGGACAGGGACCAAAACTACACAGAGGAACCCTGTCTTGAAAAACAAAACAAACAAACAAACAAAAAATTAAAAATAGAATGGTTATATATGTATTTTTCAAAAAATGCCTTTCTGTCATATGAGTTTCCTTATAAGAAAAGCAGTTGTTTTTGTTGTGTTCTTAAATGGTGGGAAGGAGTCACGCCATACAACAGAGCCCACATGGGAGGTTTATTGAGGGGAGGGGAGAGAAGGGGGTTAGAGACCCAACCCTGGGGACCAGAGTGAAGGAAAGAGACAGGAGGTGGGCAAGGAAAGGAATGCGCGCAGGGGTGTTCTTAGTGGCTGCAGCTGAGGATGTATCCTGTCAGGACCCTAACAGAAGGCCAGTACAGATAGATGCCTAAGTGCTAGCGACTTTCTTATTCCTCCTTAAATGACACATTTATCTTTAAAGGACTGATATAGTACAGTTTCTTATAATCACACACAGATGCTTGCATATTATGGAAAATAATAATATATAATATAAATTCATATTTAAGGATAGTGGTTAATAATAAATCAATACAAGACTTGACATTGTATGGGCATTGAAGAATTAGCTGTTTATTCTAATATTTCTCTTTGGCTGTTGGTGTGTTGTTTATGTGTGTGTTTCTGCCTTCCTTGGCACAAATGCTAAGCAGGTTGCTAGTTTTCTCTGAGCTTCTACTCACTTCCTTTGCTTCAGCACTGGTTCTGGGTTCAGATTTGCTGGGTGTCTCCTGTAGGTGCAGTATCACTGTTTCAAAACTAGAGGGCAATCCAAGTCCAAGTTTCTCTGGTCTGCACTATTGGTGCTTATTCCCTAAAGAACCAGGAAAGTGCCTACAGAGGATGTTCTGTTCTCACAAGCCTCACCTTGAGGAGTGAGTAACCCAGATGCCTCACACATTTACTGGCCTGTGTTCACAGTGTAAGCTTCTGCCTTCCTGTAGGCAGTGATAAAGTAACCCCAGGCTCCAGCATCATGACTGTGGTTACTAGTGTCCCTGTTCTGTGTCTTACTATGGGCCAACAACCTATAAAGAAGAACATGGCACTGGAGTCATACTAAAACCTTCCCGCCCAAATGGACTTTTCTCCAAGACTATTGAACCCAAGCACAATGTAGCTGGCTGGGGTAGAAATTCCATCAGCGGAAGCTATGTGCCTTCCACGGGCCCCTGAGCTTTGCTAGTGCCCTGTGCTCAGGCTGTCCCAAAGGGGTGTCAGGATCTGCCCACAGCAAGGCTTTATTTGCTGCATTAGCACTACATTCCAGCTTGAAGTCTTGTGTTTAGAAATTTGTCCTACCCTCTGTGAATGGGTCCTAGTATGCTACTATGCTGCCAGAGGTTTGGGTAGTGTTGATTCACACTGTCCATTGCCACACAGACTTTTGTTATCCTGAATCTTACATGCAAAAAAGGCCTGCATGTTTTCAGTGGTGTGCAAAACCCACACAGTAACTAAAGTGGCAGGCCCAAATGTAAATCCATCCGACTGGGGCACCGATCTCTCTGCCTTTTGCTCGGACAGTTTTAAAACTCTATGTACATGCACTGTTATGATGGCAGCTGTGCTGCTCAAGGGTAGATAGGAAGAAACAGAAACAGCCTCTCGGCCACCGTAGCAAACCCTCAGCTAGATCGTGCATGATTCTCAGAGTCTCTAGGAACTGCCCATTCTTGAAGGGGGATAGATGTGTTACAAGCCTACTCCAAAGAAAAACCTGATTCAGGCTACAACTGTAATCAATTTTATCAATGTACAGGTTTCCGAGTGAAGTTGTTGCACCTCCAAAAAGCTCCATTGATGAGCTCTGGTGTAAGTATGAAGGATTTGTTTTTTTCTATTGGTACTGGATTTTTTCATGACAGCCTTGATTAGGAGTCTACACCCTGTTCCCTATCAAGGGGAGATTTCTTCCTGCTCTGCCACTCCAAACTGAAACATCATCTAAGGTTATCAACATTCAGTTGAAATAATTTCTTGATTTCCTGAATAATTTAATAAAGATGGTATGCCCATTTTTCCATTCAAGACTCTTAGAACTTCAGAATGAACAGGAAGGTTCTTTGATAGTTTAAATAATTTGCTGATTCAGTATTCCACTGAGACTAAGAAGGGTATAGGTGACTTAGTGTGGTGATATTCTGTTCCACAAAATATTGTGCGCCCTAATAAACTTACCTGGGGTCAGAAAACAGAACAGCCACTAGACATAGAGGCCAGAAAATGGTGGCACACATGCCTTTAATCCTAGCATTCCAGAGGCAGAGATCATCTGGATCTCTGTGAGTTCAAAGCCACACTAGAAACAGCCAGGCGTGGTAACAAGAGCCTTTAATCCCAGGAAGTGATGGCAGGAAGCAGAAGGTATATAAGGTGTGAGGACCAGGAACTAGAGCTGGTTAAGTTTTTAGGCTTTTGAGTAGCAGTTCAGCTGAGATTCATTCTGGATAAGGATTCAGAGGCTTCCAGTCTGAGGAAACAGGATCAGCTGAGGAATTGGTAAGGTGAGGTGGCTGTAGCTTTTTCTGCTTCTCTGATCTTTCAGCATTCACCCCAATATCTGGCCCAGGTTTGATTTTATTAATAAGAACTTTTAAGATTCATGCTAGAACTCAGCTTGTCACACTGCTAGAAATACTTTGGAAAACAGCCATACTTTGACCAGGATATCAAAATTTCTGATAAAATAAAATATTAATTAATACATGTAACAAAATCATGAAAGAATAAAGCCAACAAACTTATATATGGCACTGGCAATGAGCTGAAGCTTGGCTTTTAATTAGCTATCCAAGAGCAGTTCCTGAAAATGTTTGTGTAAGAAGTCTTCTGTGGGATTTGGGGTGCATAATGTTAGGGCAGTTAAGTAAGCTTCTAGGCCCATTATTCTGTACAGATTCATTTTGAGTGAGATGCTGGAAGGCAGTCTTCCATAGACTTCTATTATCTCTAGTAATCTTGTTAACTTAGTACCTGACCACACTGGTTGTTAGTTCTCTTTGAAGACAGTCTTGTAGGACAGTCTTAAAAGATGCAGTGTTATCCCCTGGACAGGCTGGGGTGGGGGGTGGGGTTGTTCATCAGCCAGAATAAGAAAGGCTCCAGCATATGTTATAGTCAGTCACACTTGGGTCCTTTGTCAAAGTTCAGGTTCCCAATACTCACCCACAGAATGTATGTGCATCACTTGGCCTTCTTTGTCTTGTTTTCAAGGATATGGGACTAAACATGGGAATCAACATAAATTCTGATATTATCACTTCTGAAGTTTCCATAATAAACAATGTCCTTTGTGCATGACTTTAGAGTCTCCAGCCAGGTGGTGGTGGTGGTGGCGGCGGCGGCGGCAGCGCACGCCTTTAATCCCAGCACTCGGGAGGCAGAGGCAGGCGGATCTCTGTGAGTTTGAGGCCAGCCTGGGCTACAGAGTGAGTTCCAGGACAGGTTCCAAAGCTACACAGAGAAACCCTGTCTTGAAAAACCAAAAAAAAAAAAAAGAGTCTTCCAATACCTAAGGAAATTTAAGTTCTGAGCTGGAAAACAGGACAAAATATCAGACCCTTTGTGGATTTTACTATGAAGATACCAATGTATGTTTCTAGCCAGGAGAACCTTTTATCTCAGTACATAATACAAATAATAATACATATAATAATAATACACATAATAAACACATATAATCCAGGCCAAAACTTGTAGAAATATTTAGAATGTAGTTAGGTATTATGCTAGTTTAGTAAAGTGGAGATCCATGATTTCAATAGTCATGGGTAGTTGGCTGGGTTTCCAGTAACAGGCACAATTTCCTTCTTCTTTAACAGTCTGTAATTGCAATTAGAGAGCTGGTGGTGAATGCCATTTGATTATTCAATACAAGGGTCAACCCTGAAAACAAACATACAAGTAACATACAGAATGATCAGGTTGTGCATATGTATTTAGGAATATGTATGTGTGTATGTATGTATGTATATAGGTAGGTAGGTAGGTATATGTATGTAGGTAGGTAACCACAATTAATGGAAAAAATCCACGAATTTAAAAGACAGAAAGGTATGTAGCGGGGAATTTGGAGGGAGGAAAGAGAAGAGGAAAGGAAGAACTTATATTATAACCTCAAAAATAAAAGAAAAAAATTAAATGTAGAAAGGAAAATATCAGATGTGTGCCATGCCTTCATGGTAAAATACTATAAACACTAGTATGTGCCCAATTTTCATAGAAGTAGCATAGCAGCACATATGCAATTAAAAGTACCTGAGTCTAAAACAGTGTTTCATCTATGAGCTTATTGCCTAATCTCCCTAGACATCAATTTCTCCCTTTATAATATATGGTAACTTAAAACAATGACCTCAGAGCTGTTATGAAGAAAATATGAGGTTGTACATAAAAGAACCTAGCACAGTCCAGTGTAGGGGACTCCACAAACATTTGCTATTGCTTTGGAGCAACTTAGGGTATCTCATTAAATACCTCAAGTTCTGCAGTGGAATTTTGTATTCCTTCATACTATATACCCCATGAGATCATGATTTAAATATTTTCGGAAGTAACCTACCCTATTGTAAGTTCTGTTTTATATCAACAATAGCAGTGAGATTTCTATGTAATGCTATAAAGCTTCCCTAAAGAATGAACAGCTCTTTATACATGAGTCTGCAGGGACCTCTTATGGACTGAGTGCAATCTACCCTCTATACCCACCATCAACCAGTTCTAATTTGAAAACCTGACTATGTTACTTTTCCATTAAAATGTTCTTCCTACAAAACGCTGCAAACAACTCAGAATATAGAAGCCTACTCTTTACTTGTTTCTTCTTTTCCCTTCCCTGTTGTTGGTTGTTTTTTTCTCTTTCGGGTGGGGGGACACCACTCAGCTCCCAAATCACACACGGAGGCTTATTCTTACTATGAATGCCCGGCCTTAGCTTGGCTTGTTTCTTGCCAGCTTTCCTTAACTTAAATTATCCCATCTATCTTTTGCCTCTGGGCTTTTCCCATTCTTTTGCTTCTGTAAATCTCACTCTTACTCCATGGCTTGCTGTGTAGCCAGGTGGCTGGCCACTGGAGTCCTCCTCCTTCTCTGGCTACTTCATCTCCCTCTTTCCTCCCAGATTTCTCCGTCTATATATTCTCTCTGCCTGCCAGCCCCACCTATCCTTTCTTCTGCTTTGCTGTTGGCCAGTTCTTTATTAGACCATCAGGTGTTTTAGACAGGCACAGTAACACAGCTTCACAGAGTTAAATAAATGCAACATAAACTAAAGTAACACACCTTAAAGTAATATTCTACTATACTTCCAAGGCACAATGTATCAGTAAAATCTGGGCTTTTGAATATTTTTTTCACTCAATCACAAATATGGTTCATTTTCCAGAAATGCTACTCTTCTCTTTCATTTGTCTCCTGTGAAATTTACTCATCTTTTTAGGAACAAGATCAAATGTCACTTTATCCATGAAACTATTTATGATTTCAGCAGTAGTGACAATGTCTTCCTCCTTTCATGCATGAGAGCACATATAGGTAGAGTATAATGAGAAACATACATGAGTCTTTTATTGTTTAACATATTTTCCCTCAAGTTTCAGTAAAGGGAAAGGTTTGCTTTCTATTTATTTTGTCTTTAATGAACAACAACAAAATTGTGTTTATCATGACACTGTGAATTAAATTCTATGGCAATAAATATATTAAAATCTCCAACTGCCTGGATATCACATCAAAAACCTACTGCCTCAGTTCTTTGAAACTGAATATTTTCTCCTTATGGAACATTTTCATCTTGGATATCCCCAAGTGTTAGTTCCTGAACTCCTTCAGAATTGAGTCATTTATTCCTTTCTTAAGTTTACCCTAGACCTTGTGATTCCTTCTTCCTATTTTTATCTCACTGTCTGATTTTTTTTCATAGTACTCAGCATCCTTAAACATACTATGTGACTGTTTAAAGTATTGCATCTGTGGTCTGTTAGTAATCATTATTATGTAAACCATTTTAAAGAAGGGATTTTTTTTCTTCTCTTCAAGAAAGCATCTTTAGGAACTGAAAGTACCCCAGGCTGGACAGTCATTTAAAATAATTACTGGGGTAAAAACCAGAGAAATGATTTTCACACCATAATATTTTTCATTCAGTGTCACATATAAAAATGGATTTAGGAAAATGTGAAAGAAATTGATTTATGATGCTGAAATGTATTCAACATGCCCTGCACCTAGCTAGGTGATAGTTGCTAGACAAAGTAGATAGATAGGTTAACCATAGGTTTATATCATGGATATTTTATCTTTATATTATATTAATATATAGTGATACCTTGTATCACTGTGAACAAAACACTTAGAAGAACAGCTTCAAATGAACACATTCCTCTGTCTCCCAGTCTCAGAAGATTTAGTTAATGATTATGTGACCCCATGCACTCATGAAAAACATCATGGCCAAGAAAGTATGTGACAGATTGGGGTTCTCATACCAAACAAGAAGACACTGTAGGGTGAAAAGGGTCAAGGACAAACACCCTGACCCTGATGACCCCAGGACCAGGGCTTGAAATCCCACCAATCCCTGAACACAGAATGCTACCAATCCCTGAGGTCCCTGAGCTTGAAATAACACCAATCCCTGAGCAGGAAATGCCAATCCCTGAGCTTGCCCCAGAATCAGACCACAAAAAATGCACCAATTCCAAGCCACCCAGGAAAGCTTTGCCCCTCTTCCAAAGAAATCCTATATAAGGTCTGCACTCTGTTCAGTTTGCTGCTGAGGCAGCCACCCTTCTGGATTCTTGCTTCTTAGTAAACCTCTTCAGTGAGGTTTGT
>CABHPQ010155547.1:0-24215 GCA_902168405.1 Peromyscus aztecus
TGGCCTCAAACTCAACTCTCCTGCCTCAGCCTCTTGAAGGCTGGGATTTCAAGCCACCGTGCCTAGCCAATTCATGGTTTAAATTTTCCCTTCCGCTAACTCTATCCCAAGTTTGTACAGTAAGAGTCCGTCAGGTTCTAAAACCGCTGGATATTTTACAAGTGCTAACACTTGTTAGTGTTTTAGTTTGTTTTTGAGACGGGCTCGCTGTATCGCCTGGAACTCTGTGTAGACCGGGCTGCCTTGGAACTCACCGAGAGCCACATGCCTGAAGAACACAGGTGTTCTTTCTATTGCAAGCACTCTGGTACTTTACTATTTTTTCTGTTCTCTGCTTCGTAACTGCCTCCCCATGCCTTGCCCCTTAAAGGTCTGTTCTCCTCCGTGACATTTTCAGAAGGAAGGTGCCTTGCTTAAGACCTTATGGGTCGCACCTGGGGACTCACTTATAGTAATCTGTTAAATCGGTTGTGAATCTGCATTTTACACTTTAAAAACCTTTCTAATTATGAAATGAAGAGAGTGGCCTCTTATTTAGAAATCTGGGGCAACTGGGAGCCATTAGAAGGCAGATTTGGCAAGGGGACCCTTCTTCTGGCCTCTGAAATCCCGCTGGCCCAGTGCTTTTCATTTTGTTGTGTTTAAAATACGTTTTCAATATTAGAATTTTAGTAACACGGTTGGAGAAATTAAACCAATATACAATAACTGCTGAAGATGAGTGTGAACAAACATCTTTCTTTGTTCAGTGGTACTGACTCAGTTATTAGCTGGGTTTCCTTTGGCTCTAAGTTCAAGTTTGAGAAAAACTTCGCACCACCCTGACCAATCCCCTAGTAAGCTGTGAGAGATGTGTGACCTCTTTTGAACATTACACTATGATCTACCTTGGTGTCCCACGGTGAGCTCAGAGTTGAACGGATAATCAGTCGCTCTGGTTTAATAGTGTGATGACATAAATATTGTATACTTGCCATTGTGTGGCTGAGCCTCTGAAGGAGGGTGCGAACAACATGAATATGGGCACCACCACACTGCCCTACCCTAAAACTGGTCCAGCAGGCACAGGGCTCTGCAGTTACAGCTAGGTGACTGGTTGGTCCCTCCTTGCCTCTCCATCCTTCTCTGGACAACCTATCACATTACGGAGATGCCCAGATCCCGGAACCCCAGAGGTCCTGTCCAGAGGTCCCTTTCCTTTCTCCCCACTACCCAACATCCCTGTGGGCATCTCCCTTCCCTCCTGGCTATGACAAAATCCAGAGCCCCAAGTATTTGCTGATTCAACCCTTCAGTCACCAAGATATTCAACACAGGCACATGGAAACTGGATCCTGGTCACGGGGAGATGGCAAAGGAGCCAGAGCTTTTGGAGAATAAGATACAAGCCTTTAGTCTTTCAATGTGTTCTGAGAGCCAAAAACGTTTGTGCCGGCTTGGGCTCCATGACTGGAAACACAGCCTGCTGCACGAAGGACAGAATGCCCACATACCCGGGCTGCTCTGAGTCAAGCCGCATCTACAGTCCTCCCAATTCTGGGTGCTGCCAGTCATGTGCGGACGGATGGTACCAAGTGCAGGGCAAATTATGAGGATGCATGTGGAGGGTAAGAACTCTCGTCACTGTCTTAGAACGTCAAGCACTTCTACAAGTAGCTGGTGAGGGTAAGAATGTTCAACCCCCAAAGAAACTCACGTTCAGCTGCTGAAGCTGTGCTTGCCATCAGTTACTGAGCTCCTACTCTGGACCACACTGTCCAGAACAAGAGCTCTGTGTGGGTTTGTAGGGTGGGATGACAGTTCAGAGAAGGAAAGAGCCTCTTTTAAGGTAACCCTAGAGAAAGTGGATAGCCAGCCCTGACTGGTAGCCTTAGGTTTTGTGGCCATTTTATTTCTCCAAGAGCTGGCCCGGACACTCAGAGCAACTTCAGTTCCCATCTGTGCCTCTGCCAGAGAACCTAAAACTCCAGTCAGCCAAATGTTTCCTCTCCCTCATCCTTCCAAAGCCTCCCAGAGCAAAGTCACAGCTGGACCCAAAGCCTAGGACCAAAAGACTGCTTGGCTCACTTGTGGAAGGGGGAAAATGGGGAATAAAAGAAAAGAGCTTTACAACAGGAGACCAAGCTTTTGCATCTGTCTCTTGGTGCAGTGTGAAAGCAGAGGAGGCGGGCAGGGTGGTGAACATGGCCTGCAGCTGGAGCAGCATTCTCCATCCAGTCAGTCCTTTCACTGGTCCAAAGGGCATATGCACAGCCTTGCCTACCCCAAAACACTTATCTAGAAATATGATAATGGTGCCTCACCTCTTGCTGTTTTCTGTGTGTTGTGTTGTCTTCTGGAAGGGTCTTAACATGTGTCCCAGACTTGCTTGAAACTCATGACCTTCCAGCCTAATCCTCCAGAATGCCAGGATAACAGGCATATGCCACCATACCTGGCCCTTGATTAGCAGAAGTCTCTAGAAAGGAGAAGTTATTTATAAAAGAAACTTACATTCCTGTGGGAGAAATGAGACCAGTATCCCGTATCCCCAGGCCCTCTCTTGCATAAGGCTGTCAAAACCAGTGGCTGAAGGGTTGGGGGGAGCCCTTGGAAGTGAAGTTATTGAGAGAGTAGAGGAAGATGTGGCTCTCCTGTGTAAGACTGTGTCGAGGCTCTAAGGGGTTATATAATGGAACAATTTGACCCAAACTTCAAAATGCCGTTGCCCTCTAGGAAACAGCCACCTTAGAGTTGGCAGCTCAGGGCTATAAAGTCTGAGGCTGAAGACATCAGAGTAATGTAGCTGGAGCGAAACCAGATAGCAAATTCATTAAATACTTCGTCTCACCAATTTTATATAACCCATTTGCTCTATTGTGTTTCATTCTTGTTTGAGCCACCACGTGAAAGAGTGAACCAGAACTCCTGAAGCTGTAACAGATTGGGGGCAGAGCTCAGTGGTGGAGCATTGTATTAACTGCCTTTCTATTGCTGTGATAAAATACCATGGCTAAGGCAATGTAAGAAGGAAGGGTTTGTGTGGGCTTATGGTTTCAGAGGGCTAAGAGTCCGTCAGGGCGGCGAGTCCTGGCATCAGGAACAGCTGGAAGTTCACATCTTGAACCATAAGCATGAAGTAGAGAGAGTAAAGTGGGGATGGCTCCTGGCTTTTGAAATGTCAAAGCCTGCCCCAGTGACATACTTCTCCCAGCAAGGGCACACGTTCTAAACTTACCCAAACAGTGCCGTCAACTGGTGACCAACTGTTCAGATGTCAGAGCCTGTGGTGGAAGTTCTCATTTCAAAACACAAGCATGTTATTAGCTGAGTTCACGCCTCAGTCCTACTCCCAAAATAAAAATACAATTCCAGAAGAACAGACGAGGCTAGAGAGATGGTTCAGCTGTTAAGAGCACATGTTCTTACAATGGTCTATGTTCACTTCCCACACCCACAGGGCAGCTCACAAATGTCTCTAACTCCAGTTCCAGGGGACCCGGTGCCTTTTTCTGACCTCCCCAGGCACCAGACACACACATGGCACATAGGGATACAGGGATACATTCAGGCAAAATACTCATACATATAAATAAGTAAAGCTTAATTTTTTTAAAGGACAGGATCACAAGATCTGGGCTGTCATTCATATTTGACATGGTGCTTAGACAAGCTTGGGCACATGGCTACTTCCCTCCAGCCTGCCTGAACATTTTAGTCTGTGAATGGGAAGAAGGCATTGGTATCTGATTCTTTGAACTCTCAAATTTTATGCTGCGTTTTGTGTGGGGGGGTGTTTTTTCTCTTTTTTTAAGATGGGGGTCTCCCTGTGTAGCCCAAGCTGGTCTTGAACTTGTGATAACCCTTCTGATTCAGCCTCTTGAGAGTTGGGAGGCTGAGATTGACAAGCTTGTGTCATTATGCCCAGCTCTGATATTTGTGGTCAGGGTGGTTTTAGGGCATGCCTTTTTTTTTTTTTTTCTTTTACTGGCATCCATGAATAAAGAGAAGTAGATCTAATTTCCTGACACATGACTTCTCCATGGTTTGGAATATTTATAACAACCTCCCACAGGCAATTTGATTTTGTTTTTATTAAGCCACGTGAAACTGAGGAGCGAACAAAGCTAATTACAAGGTGGTATAAGGCACGACCATGCAATTTTATACCCCAGTCGAATGAAACTATTAAGTACTAAATATAAAATCCCCAAATAAGTTTACAAGGGCTAGACATCTCAACTGCATTACACCTCTCCACATGAGTTTGCCTCAGTTTACAATGGTTGTGTGTGTGTGTGTGTGTATGTATGTGTGTGTGTGTGTCACATTTTAACGTTTAATCTCTACCTTTACCCGTCCTTTCTCTTTCTGTCCCTCCCACACCACTCATTTATTTCTTCGACCATGAGTCCAGGATACACTTCACAGCCAGTTACATAATAGCCAGCTAGCTGGCTGTAGTGACTCATGGCTTTAGTCCCAGCACTCCGGAGGCCGTGGCAGGTAGAGCTCTGAGTTTGAGACCAGCCTGATCTACGTAGTTCCAGGACAGCCAGAGACATATAGACCCTGCATCAAAAAAAGTTATAATAGCCAGTTAAAAATTACTAACAGGTGCTGGGTGGTGGTGGCGGTGGCGGTGGCGGTGGCGGTGGCGGTGGCGGTGGCAGTGGCGGTGGCGCACACGCCTTTAATCCCAGCACTCGGGAGGCAGAGCCAGGTGGATCTCTGTGAGTTCGAGGCCAGCCTGGTCTACAGAGCGAGATCCAGGACAGGCACCAAAACTACACAGAGAAACCCTGTCTCGAAAAAACAAAAACAAAAACAAAAAATTACTAACAGGGCCAATATTCAGTAATTACTCTATCGTAAGTTTTCTGAGATGTTATGTGTACCAATAATCTTTTTCTCCTTTAATTTTTTTACAGTTATTTATTTTGTTCATATGTGTGTGGGTATGGGGGTGGTCTATTGCATGTGTAGAGGTCAGAGGGAAATTTTCAGGCGTTGTTTCTCTCATTCCACCATGATTTTCAGTACTGAACTTAGGTGGTCAGGTTTGGCTGAAAGCACCTTTACGCAACTAAAGCATCTCATGAGTCATCCTCTACTTAACGAGACTGGATGTATTAAAGTATCCTCTATCTCTTATACAGCCGTGCAGTAAGCTGAGGTAAACTTGGTGTAGAGAAGTGCAATGTTACTTTGGGTCCTTAATTTTGAAGTCTAGAAAGTGAGAAGTATAAGTCCAACCTGAGGATGGCTAACTAACCTCTCCTGCAGATGAGGCAGTATCTGTGGCCGCTGCTGCCATCTTGTGCCCAGGAGAGGAACCAGGCGACACAAAGGAACAGAGAAGACAATGAGTAGCTTAGGTCACTGACTCTCAAAAACGGCCATCCTGTGTGGATGTTCCACACACCTTTCCATCCTTGAGATGTCTGTATTCTGGCATAATAAAATGCTTTGACAATTTTTAGGTCTGGCTCAGTCTTCGTCACAAAATCTTCCCAGCTGTTTCAATACATATTTGGCTCCGAGGACCTCAGCCATCTTTACATCCACCCTGATTGAGTCATGGAATAAAATGTAATATAGGAGTTGTACATGAAGTTAATAGAAATAATCAGAATCCTAAAAAAGCAAGCAAGCAAGGTGTGGTGGTACAGGAAGATAAGGAGTGGAAGGCCAGCCTGGGTTACAAACTGAGTTTGATGAGGCCAGCCTGGGCTACATGAAAACCAGTTTCAAAACCAAACCAAACAAACAAAAGAGCAGACAATGTGCAGTAAAGATGTACTGAAATCCACAAATACTTAGTAAAAAAAATCAGTTTACTAATTAAAACTAGGTGATTAACCTTATCTCTTATTTATAAAATAGTTTTTACCTAAGTGCTTTAGCCATTTTCATTTTAACCAGAAAAATACTTAGTTTTTTTTATAACTGCAAACTAAAGACTTGAAAAGTGATTGTAGGGAAAAGGGGCTGGCTAGAGAAACCCACCCTGACCCTAGAGCCCAGAATTAGGGAAGGAATGCTCAGATAAAGCCAGTGAGAGAAACACAGTTTAGCTCAGATCAGAGCCATCTCTGCTCCCGTCCAACTGACTTGTGAAATCAACCAATCACAGAGCAGGACAGAAGAATCCTGGCCCTAGGGCCCAGGACCAGGGAAAGAAACACAGTTTGGCCCTGAAATCAGGGCCATCTCTGCCCCTTACTCACAAAACTGGCCAATCCCTGGGCAGAAAATAAACTAACCAATCAGTTGACTCTGCCCCCTAGACATCCTATATGAACTGCCCTGCCCGGTCAGTTGTGAGCTGTTCTCTCCACCCTGGTAGAGGCAGCTACTCTCCTGGACTCCTCCTTCCCAAATAAACCTCTTTCTCAAAAGAGTATTGGGTAAGATCTTCATTGACAGCTGAACAGAAGAACCTTGCTGGGATGTCCCATAGTGGACTGAGCGAGAAAGAGCTGGTAACACTGAGACAGAGATTGTGGCTCTCCAGGAGAGGAGCAGGATTGCTTTGTCCTGCGGGGAAACCATCCCCCATACCATCATACCAGGTATATCCTGACCTTCCCGAAGAGTCAGGATACCCTGACTTTCCTGAAGAGTCAGAATACCCTTCCTTGCTGAAGCAGTTCCAGGCCTGACTCTCCCGAGAAGTCAGAAAACCTTCCTTTCCAAGGTTGGGCTGTTTCTTTGCAGTCTCATCCATCAGAGCTGTGCTAAACAGCTCCAGATGTCCGGGACACCTTCAGGGCAGAGCTCTTGTCCTAAGTAGCTCTGAGGTGTCTGGGATACCTCACCCTCTAGGGCTGAACTGTCTCCTCGCAGTTTCAGCCATCAATTTACTAACATTTTGGTGCCGAAACCCGGGACACCAAACCCAGAGCTTCTGCAATTTACTAACAGTGATACTTACCAAAAGAACAAAATATGAATTATCCTCTACGTAATTACATATCGCTCTAAAGAGAATGATTTATTAAACATTTAATAACTTATACTTGAATAAAACTAGACAGAAGGCTGAGTGTGGTGGATCTTGTCTGTGTTCCCAGTTTGGAGGATGAGGCAGGAGTATAGCCACAGGTTCCAGGGCGGCATCAGCGACAGTGTAGGACCCTGCCTCGCAGTAAAACAGTAAGAGAAACTAGGCAGAGGAAGAGGCTCTCTGAAGGACCTAACTATTTAGGCACTGGACCACAGAAGTGAGCAATCACAGCAATAACGGGCCTGTATTAAACAACCTCACAGCTACAAAATAACACATGAGTTCTGAATTCTATAGTAAAGCTGTAGATTGTCCACCACACCCTTTCAGGGGACAGCCCTTCCACTGCACTGGGGCCAGTTAACTGGTGCTTGCCCATGGAGCAAGCCAGAGCTGTTGTTAAAGTAGCTGAGAAAGAGGAGTGATTCTTCAAGTTCTCATCTCCTGTCAGCCAGGCAGCTGCCAAGAACTTGAACCCCGGGGAACAAAACACGATAGAAGGAGGCTGAGTTCCCAAGTCTCCTGTGATGGAGAGCTGACAGTCAACAAGAGATGCCCAAACAGGACAGCTAATGGAGCACAAAATTATTTTGTTAAGCCCTGGAAAACTGCAGCCAGTATCAAACAGTATAAATACTAACCTGTTTTGAGTCGGAGAAGTCTAACAAGTGTTGGAGAAATGTTTAACCTCGGGGGAAAGATCGGCAAGTCTCCAGTTTACTGTTGTATCCCCACTCTGAGTGCCTAGCATGTTGGCAGGTAGCAATTGGATACGTGATGCACACACCCGATGCATAGATGAATAAACAAATCAGTGGATGAGTAGGTGAAAGAACTTGAAAGGAAGAGAGATCTATTTTTGGCTCATTTTCCTTGGGTTCAGCAAGGCTCCACCTCCTAAATTAGCAGAACTTCCCAAAAGAGAACCAACTGGAGAGCTAGGATTTAACACATGAGCTTATGTTATGGGAGCACATTTCATATTCAAACCATAACAACAATAATATAAAAGATATAATAATTTGGAACAAAATAACACTAAACATTGGTGGGAAATATTCTAAATACCAAAAAAGGCTACACACAGAAACCCTGCCTTGAAAAACAAAAAATCAAACAAAAATCCATATATCCAAATGAGTTTCAGATTATCTATCAAAGCAGTTATCATAAACCCAGCATGTATAATGCAGGCCAGTTTCTTCTGAAGAGAGCATCTGCTTCTGATACTCTGGCCTTGTGACCCTGAACACAGCAAGTGACAATAATGAACATCAATTAGCATAACAATAAGAAAATGTTTGCGTTTGATATTACCTTTAAGAAAAACCTAGATGGCATGCAAAGAGTTCAGAAGATGAGAGAGAAAATTAAGCTGGCAGGCACTCATGTCTCTAAAGTAGAATTCTAAATATGAATATTTGACTTAATGAGACCCAAGGCTGGCCAGCACAGTGATACACACCTGCAGTCCCAGCCCTGGGGAAGCTAAAAATGGAAGACTGTCATAAGTGCAAGGCCAGTTTGTAGAAAGCGATAGTGTAGCTCACTGGTAGAGTGTGTGCCTAGCATTCACGATGCCCTGGGTCCAATCCACAGCACTCTATAAACAGTGGAGCGGAGGACCTGTAATTCCAGCGCTCAGGAGGAGACAGGAAGATGAGAAATTTAAGGCCATCCTCTGCTACATAGAGAGTGTGAGGTCAATCTGGGATACACAAGACCTTGTCTCCAACACAAAAATAGGGCCAGCATGATGGCTCAGGAGGGAAAGGCGATTGCTTCCAAGCTTAGAAACCTGAGTTCCATTCCCAGAGCCCACGTGGAAGGAGAGAACTGACTCCATTAAGCCATCCTCTCACTTCTGCATGTTAGCACACACTCACAAGCACACGTGCACACACAGACCCACATGCATGCACACACTCCCACACTAAATAAATGCAATAAAAATCTAAACTGTCAGTACTAGTAATAAAGATTGCTATTAAAGAGCTTAAATACGACAACACAGAGCACATAAATGGGATAGTGTTCCTAGAAATCACTGTCACTTGGGGAAAAAAATCAATTTATATTTGACTTACATGCTACATTTTAGTGACCTTGCCACGTATCAGATGTGATAGACTAGTTGCCTAGCAACTTGAAATTAGTGATACATGTCCCCTTTCCTTGACTTAATTTTAAGTCAAGTTTCTCAAGGGCTATAAGATAGGTAAGATGGAAAAACCCATAACACATTGCAAATGAGTTTTAGGGGAAAACTGCTTATGTAGTCTGCATGTAGGATGCTGAAATTAATTTGGATAGTGTCATGGTCTAGAATGCTTTTTTTCTTATGACAGTGATACTATTTTAAAGCCCTCTGGTTGGTGAGAATATCCTTTGTGTACACACACACACACATATACACACATATACACACACACACACATATACACATACATACATACATACATACATACACCCACACCCCCACACACACACATCATACAGGGACAGGAAAGATGGCTCAGGTGACTCAATTCCTGGGACTCACACAGGTGGCTCACAACCACCTGTAACTCCAGCCCTAGGTGATCTGACACCCTCTTCTGGCATCCACTGGCAACTGTACACACATGCACATACCACACACAGACACACACGCATGCACATAATTAGAAATAAAAGCTTAAAAAACCCATATACATCCTATGTAATCATACTCGTGTGTGTGTGTGTGTGTGTGTGTGTGTGTGTGTGTGTGCGCGCGCGCGCGCGCGCGCGAGCATACAAAGACATGGGGAAAGAGTAATATGTAGTCGCATCAAAAGAAGGAAAAATACTTCTGCAATCTCCAGGTAAACATTCTTTTGTCAATTTAAATGTAAACACATTCTAGTGAAAATTAAGCCTGAAATACAAGCCAAATTCATTTAGTGCAATGTACCACTTCTGAGGATATATATATATATATATATATATATATATAGAGAGAGAGAGAGAGAGAGAGAGAGAGTAACAGTACATTATTCTCCCACAATGATCTAGGAAACAAGACTAGGAAAAATTCTAGTGTTTGGGAGGTCTAGATCCCCCGTGCGGAAACCTTAACTTGAGCCTGTGCTTTTAAAACTCTTGGTCAGAGCGCCTCCTACTGGACAAGCTTACTCAATGCTATCAATCAGACTCCAGATTGAGGTTCTGTTATCTGCTTAGGTATTTACTGAGTCAGGGTCCTGTTCTGGAACTCCATGAGCTCAAACGATCTCAAGTAATTATGAAAGCAGGTACACACTACAGAACCAGGCTAAGATGATGATGATGATGATGATGATGATGATGTGGTGTGTTATGTGTGTGTGTGTGATTATTCCTAGGGTCTCAAACATTACGAGCAATTTCTCTGCCACTGAGTTACACCTCCAGTCCAAGATTCAGACTTATTTATTAATATTTGTTCATTTTATATGTGTGTATGAATACTTACCTGCATGTAAGTGCACCATGTGCATGTTTGGTGCTCACAGAAGTTGGCAGAGTGTCAGGTACCCTGGAACTAGAGTTACAGAGGGTTGTGAGCTGCTTGCTGGGAACTAACTGACCCTGGGTCTTCTGAAAGTGACAAGTGTCCTTAACTGCTGAGCCATCTCTCCAGCACTCCAAAATTCAAATTTTTCATGCATCTAATAGTGTCATGTTCAGTATGCCACAAATTGCTTCCTTGTGGCACAGGGAAGCATTTCACATTAAGTGCTGAGTTTTAAAAAGCCCACCCTGCATGGCAGATTAGAGCCAAGACAGTGATGGATCAATCCAAAGGTTTGAATTTATGAAATTTCAAATTTTGGATTTTTGGAACAAGGATGCTCAAGCCTTACTTTATGCATCTAACATTCTCTCTCTCTCTCTCTCTCTCTCTCTCTCTCTCTCGTATTGTAGTCTGAACTTTGTAAGAATAATGTGTCCCTTTTCCTAGATCCCAGTACAGTACTCCCAGATGAAATGGAGATATTCTGCTTAGTACATGTGTGTTTGCCTGTGGCATTTTCAGCTGTTACTATCATTTGAGAAAACAATTTTAGATTCATATCAAGTACCATATGTTAATATAACCTAGTGATTAAATAGATAAAGATATTTAGGATTTATTTTAAATTTTTTTACGTGTTTGTGAATGTATGCCACATGTGTGTGTCAGGGGAAGAATGTGAAGAGGCCAGAGGAGGGACCAGATCCCATGTTGCTGGAGTTGCAGGTAGTTGTGAGCTATCTAACACAGGAGTTGGGAACTTAGGTGTAAGAGCAGAAAGTGCTGAACCATCTCTCCAGCCCATTTATTTAGGAAATAATCAAAAAACTTTTGTATACATTATTATTATTATTATATTCTACTTACTCAAGATACTGGAAACCACCTAAATTCCATCAATAGGGAAATAGCTAAATAAATGGTGACTATTACATATAATGATATAGATTGCCATCATCAATACCTGTGATTGTTTAAAATGGGGTCTGTGTTTTTGAGGTTGGCTGTTAACTCCCGAGTTCTTCCTCAGCCTCCTGAGTGGCTGATACTACAAGTGTGCAGCCCCACATTCCGCTTGCAGTGTGTGATTTATGGAGAGGGTGGTACTGGACATAGAGCCCAGGGCTTTACAGGTGCTAGGAAAGTGTTCTACCATTGAGCCATGCCCTCAGCCCCCAAATGTGGGATTTTAAAAAGAAGTCATGGTCATATGGAAAAATGCAAAATGCTTATTTTCTTATCCCCTCAACCCAGTCTGTTTCTTTCTTTCAAGACAGTCTCACTGTGTAGCCGTGACTAGCTTTGAATTCAGTGATATCTCGCCTCTGTCTCTCAAGTGCTGGGCTAAAAGGCCCATGCCACACACCCAGCAAAACTGCTCATCTTCTGCCTCCATAGGTCAGACGTGTGCATGCCTGCACACTAACTGCACTGGTTCCCTTAGGATCCCAGGACCTAGTCAGACCAGGTCTGCGTTAGGATTCTGAGAGGCAGACAGGGCAAACAACTTAGATAACTTGATCTCTGACCAAATTCCTTCCAGAAGACCAGAAACAAAGTCACACAGCCCAACTGCAAAGTTAAAACAAAACAAAACAAACCCACATGATCTTTAAGAGACATCAAGGGGCTGGGGAAATAGCTCAGTTGGAAAAGTGCCTACTGTGAAACCATGAGAGCCTGAGTATTAATCCCCAGCAACCACATTTAAAAAAAAAAGAAAAGTTGGGTCCAGCAGCACACTTCTGTAACACCACCTGAAGAAGGCATCCAGTGTCGATCTCTATCATACACATACATGTATTTGATATGTATGTGATATACACCCACAAGTACACTTGTGCACACCCATATAAATATACATATACAGCGCACACACACATGCACACTCACTCACACACATAGGCACACACATGCACACTCACACCTGCACACACACTCACACACATACACACATGCACACTCACGCACGCACACATGCACGCACACACGGGGCAGGATCAGTGGCAGTCGTGAAGACACGGTGATGGAGTAAGTGCTAACAGCAAGGCTGGGGAGACGGTGCAGTGAGCAGTGCTGCTCACCACGCAAGCATGAGACCCCGTGTCGGCTTCCCAGCACCCACATACCATCCAGGTCTGGGCTGGTGTGTAACCCATGCGTTGTGTGGGAAGGGGAGAAGAGGACTGCTGAGCCATGCTGACCGGCCAGCTTAGCTGAAAAACAGTGTGTTGCTTGAGTTTTTCTGCCTGGCCCACTGTCAGGATAAATCTCTTTCACCTGCCAGTCCCACAGCCGCTCAGACCCAACCAAGTAAACACAGAGACTTACATTGCTTACAAACTGTATGGCCGTGGCAGGCTTCTTGCTAACTGTCCTTATAGCTTATACCAATCCATTTCTATAAATCTATACCTTGCCACATGGCTCGTGGCTTACCGGCATCTTTACATGCTGCTTGTCCTGGCGGTGGCTGGCAGCCAGTGACTCCCTCTGCCTTCCTGTTCTTTTAATTCTCTCTGTTAGCCCCGCCTATACTTCCTGCCTAGCCACTGCCAATCAGTGTTTTATTAGCAACACATTTGCCATACAGAACATCCCACACCAACAGTGAGCTCGGGTTAAGGGAAAGGCCTTGTCAGCCAGGCCATGCCATTTGGTAAAGCCTCTTTATGTATTTGAACGGTGTTAACTCCCCAAACTGCAGTGATTTGGTTTCCAGAGCTAAAGTAACTTATTTTTCTAGATTTGCACTTTCCCTGCCCTGGGAGCAAATTCAGAGTCAGCCTGGCTGCCAGCCACGTGGCACGGACCATTCCCCTTTCAGGTGGAAGCTGTCAGAGGGGACAGCCACACTGCAGTGGGCCGAGGGGGAAAGAAAGGGAGGCCCGGGGCGTGGGAGAGGAGAAATGGGGGTGCCACAGCAGGATTAGTGTTGACTAGCATCAGTTAACTGAAGGGCCAGGACAACAGGAGGGTCCGTGCAGAGAGAAAGGGTGGGAACGCGGTAGACCTGCTGGCCAAGCGGTCTCAAAAGGTCCCTTTCCTCAGGGACCTTTCCCTTCAGGAAAACTGGGATTCTTGCCTTCAAAGCAGAAATGAATTTCAGGATAAGTAAAAAGCAGAGTTGGAGTTGATCAAAACTCCGTTTTGACATGGGTGTCAGCCTTTGTATTTACTCAAGGTCCCACCACCTGTCTCTAAACCACACAGAGACATGGTGGAGAGCAGCTGTCCCCTTCCACCTGCAAGGCAGGATGGCTTGGAAGCTGTTCTCACTAGTGGAACTTGGATCCTATTCTTTTTCAGTTCTTCTTAGATCTGTGTGTATGAATGTTTTGTCTGCATGTATGTGTGCGCATCATTTGCATGTCTGATGCCAGCAGAGGTCAGAAGGCAGCTTTGGCTGCCCTGGAACTGGAGTCATGAATGGTTGTGAGCCACCCTGTGGGGTGCTGGGACCAGAACCCACAATCTGCAAGAGCAACAAGGGCCCTTAACTGCTGAGCCATCTCTCCAGCCCTATCCTTGACCCCATTTCCTGTGAAGCAATCCTTAGACTTTGAGACTGTACTTGCCCCTTGGAGTTAGGTGACATTATAAAGTTTGTTCACATTAATACCACAGTTGTCCTTTGTCTTCAGGCCTCGGATTTCCCCCAGAGTTAAGGAGTGGGTACAAAGGAGTTTAGAAGGCGTTAGGCTAACAGACAGGGCCCGGAGGTGCCTTCCCCTGGTCTCTTGACGGCCATTCCTGGGTTCCACAGGTCAGCTAGCTTCCTCCCTCTTTACCCTTCTGTCTCACCCTTCTCATTCCTCCTCAGGGGTCAGCTGGATTAAGTTCAGATGACCCCAGCTTTGTTGACAACATTCAGCACCATAAGCGGGAGGTAGCGGCTATTTACCTTCTTCTATCAGGACCTAGCAGGGACCATCTTGACGCTGGCCTCATCATTGTCACAGAGCTTCTTCAGCACCTGTCTGGTGCGGTGTTGTTGGCCTCGCCGTCCACAGTAAACGGTAAACACAGGTCCTCTACCTTCAAGGCAGACTTGGTGGGCACTGGGCGCCTGGTGATGGCACAGTGGTCAAGCTTGCTTCTCTTGAGCAGGGGCTTCCAAGGATATCTGGGCTCCCTCAGGAGTCCCTGGTAGGCAGCACGACCTTTTGCCTGCAGCCATGGGTGTCTTTCTGCACTGCCTTTGCTTTGGTTTGGGCTTTGGGAGAGGCAAAAGCTTCCTCCTTCACTTCAGCACCATCTTGGAAAGGCAGGCCAGCCTCCAGGTCTTCCCATCCCCCAGTGGATCGCTCATAGCAGTTCCCCTCCGTTAATGTGCATAAAATTCATCTCATTAAAGTGCAGATGCAGATAAAATTTAGAATGGCCTTCTACCTTGAAGCCACTGCTGCTGGTCTGGGACCACTCTTGGTCTATCAGAGCTGTAGGGTTTTCTGATCCCTTCAGCAGTAGCAAAAGTAGAATTGTGAGCTCTCCCAAAACTCTTGGTTACTAGGGAAAAAAGCTACTACCAGAGGCCACTCTTGAATTGAGCTTGTCAGGGACGTCTAGAATAGACTATCAGGGGCCAATTTCTTACTTTCCAGGGAAGATGCCCCCCAAATATGGCAACTCTGGCTCCTGGCTTCCCAGGAAGACAGGAAGGGGCAGGAGGGAGGAGGAAGATTTTTGCTCATCAGCTTGAGGCCATGGAGATGGAGGGCAAAGGGCCAAGAACTCCTGGAGACTCAGGCTCCCTACCATTAGGATAACATCTTCCACAAGGCCCTGACCCTGACAGAGTACAGTTCTTAAGATCAGCTATTACAACTGATTTTCAAGTCTCTACGAAGAGCTGTGATCCCCCAGCATTTGGAGGCAGAGGCAGGAGGATCAGGACTTAAAGGCCATCCTTGGTGGAAGAGGAATTTATTTTTGCTCATGCTTTCTTCCCCAAAATGCACTGACTACCAGTTATAGGTTGCAAATAAAACATGGTTATGTGCTCATTAAGGCTGACATAGTCTGTCTTCTCCATCCCATGTCCTGCTGAAGTTCAGAACTTTACCAAGACTTCTGTGAATCCTTCATGCCACTTTATCAGTTTTGTTTATCTCTCTGGGCACATCTCCATCTTTCTCAAAGTGAAACTAACTTTCCTGCCTTAATTTGACATAAAATCACACTTCCAAAGACCTTAATAAATGCAGACATTGCTGAGAATTTGAGGAAGACAGAGGAGTTGGACAACCACATGAATAAGTTCATATGGCTATTAGAATACCACCTTGAGAAAGACCCCACATGGCAGTGCTCACATTATAATCCCAGCACTCAAGAGGCTTCAGTAGATCTTCAGTTGGAGGCCAGTTTAAGGATACACAGCCAGTTCTAAAATGCAGAAAGACCCCTCTTTGAGAAACTATATACTGACAGGACCCAGCAGTTCCACTAAAGAAACTATGCAAAGCAGGGGATGGAGATGGCTTAGCAGTTAAGGGAACTTGTTGCTTTTACAAAGGACCTACATGGTGGCTCAGAGCCATCTGTGACTCCCGGGCTCTCATGTGGTGCACATTCAGACACAAACCACAGACAGAAAATTTTTTAAGTAAGTATGCACAGTAAACAGAAAATACACAGATGACTAAGACCTCTTGAAGTCAATATTTAAAACAAACAAACCCTTAACCAATTAAGACTGCTACAGTTACTTTGTCATCCTAGTCAACGGATCCAAACCAGGCTAATGGCTGTCAGTACGTAAGATCCTGCAACTACCTGGGGAAGCAGTTAGCTAATTAGTGGATTTTAACAAAAGTGGGTTCCTTGCTGGGCAGGCTCATCATTTCCTTGGCAGGAAAAGGGAACAGATGTGTGGTAGATGAGCCTATCTATCACAGAAAACCCTCAACAGAACTGACTCCAATCTACTGCACATCCTGGGCCAGCAGGAGCAGCAGGGACGCCCTTTAGCAAGGTGGGTGCTGCGAACCTCAGAGCAACGAAATCTGGTTACGCCTGGGCTGAAGACTGGTGTCAGTATCTGTAACCTATCCCTTCACTTGTAAGTTACCCCACAAAATAAACCTCCCTTTTAACTACGAGGAGTTGCCTTAATATTTCAACCAATAAAGGTGTGAAGCAAAAGACCTCTCCCCAACACAACCAAGTGCAGACCATCCCAAACACCTGGTGACCATGCACGTGGTCAAGCCATCCCCTAATGTGGCCCTGCTGTGTAAAGCAAGCTCAGCTCTCACTAGGAACCTTGTGGGCTCCCACATCCCCATTAATGCTGACCTCGCTGCATTTCGTTTGACCCATTCTAATATGTATTTTGCATATATATATATATATATTTTTTTTTCATAGTTTCAGATGACCTAAGAGTTCAACCACATGCAAGTCTTCCAGCCTCCTCTCTAAATACTAAGCATAAATGCAGGTATCTTCCCAGCTGTTAGTTGTACAGACACACACTTCTGCTGCATCTTGTTCTGCAAGGGCACACTTGAGAGGAAATGTTACCAACACAGTGTGAAAAAGAGAAAACTAAAGACACAAAGCCGAGCTTATCTTTCCCACTTGTTGTTTCTAACTCTGCAGCACAAAAATGCATACTTAACAGGAACAGGCAAAATTACTAACACCCCGGTTACAATGATAATTTAACCAAACGCTACTATTTTTCTGGTGTATTTAATTGGTGTTAAAAAAAAAAAGGTAGGAAAACATTTATGATCTGATTTTTTTGATTACGTTTACTTATTTGTGTGGGAGGGAGGTACACACACGGAGGTCAGGAGACAACCCATGGGAGTTCTTCCCTTCCAAAGTGTGGGTCCCTGGATCAAATTCAGGCTGTCAGGCTTCGCGGCAAGGGCCTTTACCAACGGAGCCATCTTACCAGCGCAACTATGATTATTATAAAGAATAATAAAAGCCAAATTGAAGTCAATTGTTAGTTCTTCCTTAAAAACATTTTTTTAATGGCCCAACAAAATCAGTTGGGGGCTTCCATCTGAATAAATGAGCCTGCAGCCTTCCCTACAAAATGCTCATAAAAAGTCTAAATATTGTATGAGACACTGTATGGGCCTCTTTCACGTCTGTGGTTTGTAGTTCTCAAGTGCTCAACATCTGGCATTTTCACTTCTGGGTGAGAGAAAAGGCATTCTGGTCCATCAGTTCCCCCACTCGCTCCTGGAGGACATTAACCAGCTCCGCAATGACAAAGACGTGTGTGTCGTCAATGTCTTGAATGATGAACTTCTTCCCCAAGGCATTGGACTCATCCAAGTACAGCAAGAACTGCTTCATGGCAGGATCACTGCAGAGACAAACACAGATTATAGGACGTCCTGTGGTCACCCACACCACCAAGACTGGAGCAATCACATTTGCACACGAATTTTTAAGATGATTTTTAAAGCTTGGAACTATTATCCAATGTCTCATTTTCTCTCAGCTTAAAGTATTAATGATTTGTAGCCACGACTTCATGTTAGAAGTCGAGTTAGGACAACTTCAAGAGAAAGGCTTTTAAAGAACAACTCGTCACCCACAAGAGAAACCATGGTTATCCCTCTGCAGTTTAAGAGGACCTAGAACTACAGCTTCCTTAACTGATTGAAAAAGGAATGTCCAGACTCACGGACAGCCCAGGGAGAAACAAAAAGGGCAGAAGAGGCAGTTCTAGGAGCCCATGGCGGGGACAAGGCCAGTGGAGTAGGCTTCTTCCAGATGGCTGATGGACAGAGAAAGGGCCCGCCCACAGGAAGTCAGAGCCCTTGCTTCTCAGACTCACTTGCCCTCTGCCTAAATGGGGTGAGGGAGGAAGGAGCAGAGGGTGGGAGAGAGAGGGGGCTGGCAAAGATCCTTAGTGTAGTATGGTGCCCTAGAACCAAGCTGCTTCCTCCTTTCCCAGCAAACACGGCACCACAGGGACTCAAGTGGTGACCTTGGCCCCACTTCACTCTCCAAGCCCTTCTGTCCTTGACTGTCTTCAGTTCTACAAGAATCTCAAAACAGCCTATGAAAACCACACACTGTTTTCTGAGGAATGTGCTTCTCACAGTGGGACGAATAGCTGGGTTGTAATCAACCAGTTCTAAATGTAATACAGTAATAAGGATAAATGGGAGGTCATAACAGTAAAAATAATAAAATTGACATCTAAGTGAAGTGTAGTATTTCGCTATTGTTTAAGCCCAGTGGATTCACAGCTGATGCCAATTACTCTCAACAATTCCCTGCTAAGAGGTGTTCAAAACAGCACTGGCTAAATGGTTATAACACCTAGTATCTCTACATTTTTCTAAATGAAATGAATTTACATAATTCAGTGAAGAGCTAAAGCACCTGACCCAAGGAGTGCTGTGGCACTCCCCAGGGCTGAACCATGCTGCCAGGGTTTTAAAACGTCTGCCGATGGCAGTCAGCCCTCCAGCTCAGCTGCAGCCTGTAACATCTTCACTGTAAGCCTTCTTGCCTTTGCCACAGCCCAGTCAGGATTCACAGCTGCAGAGACCCAGACCCCAGACCTCGGAAAGCCTCGGAAAGATTACTTTAAGGGACACTTGCTATGAAATGTAGAAAGCTTGGAATACTGTAATCTGAAGCCGGGGGTGGGGGTGGTGTATGTCTTTAATCCTAGCAGTGGGGAGGCAGAGGCAGGAGGATCTCTGAGTTCCAGGACAGCGTGGTCTACAGAGTGAGTTCCAGGACAGACAGGACTACACAGAGAAACCCTGTCTTTTTCAAACCAAACCTAAAACCAAAACCAAAAAAATAAAAAATAAAAAAAAATTCTAACCCGAATAAAGGACTGCTTTTTTTTTTTAAATAGAGGGAAGGCTCTGGGATAAACCTACCGGCAAAGGAACTTTACAAGAACTCCTAACCCAGTGATTATGTCCATATTCGGTTGAGATCCTGGGATCAGGAATATTAAATAGGAAAAACATTCTCTGCCCTGGAAATGTAAAGGGCGACATGATCAATCTGTCATCGATAAACACTTTTCCCAGTGCACTGTAAGTACGGTGTGAGGACTGGGGAGTGTTGCTTGGTGGCAGAGCATCTGTGTGGAGAGTCAAGTTCCAGCACCGCAAACAGAGTGGGACACTGTGGAAAGCACAGAGAGTACCACGGGGAGCCCAAAATGATGCAGTTAGCGGTGAAACAAACGGAAAATGTTACTGCCCAACGGTGTCAGCACCCTTCAGCTAGCACAACGACCAGTGTGGCTTTGTGAATGGACGCCATCCTCCCAGTAACACTTAGCCAACTGGGATGTATGTCTTGAAAATCTCTATCCTGCCGGGCGGTGGTGGCGCACGCCTTTAATCCCAGCACTCGGGAGGCAGAGGCAGGCGGATCTCTGTGAGTTCGAGGCCAGCCTGGGCTACCAAGTAAGTTCCAGGGCAGGCACCAAAGCTACACAGAGAAACCCTGTCTCGAAAAACCAAAAAAAAAAAAAAAAGAAAATCTCTATCCCTGGGTAAGGAGGGAATGCAAAACAGGCTCTCCAATCAGAGTCCAAGATGTGAGGGACGCCGAGGGAGGCTGAAGGTTTCTGGGTACCAACAACGCGGAAACGCAGGCATGAAGACACTGTGAGGTATCACAGCGGACCGTAAGGGCAGCAGGAGTGGTGACGGCGGGGGTGACGTGGCAGGGACAGCACATTCGGGGTTACAGAGTTAACTTACGTTTCATTTCCAAAAGCACTTTCTAAATTTAAGTCTTCCCAACCCGAGATTTCACTTTGGAGTCCAGCAAATTGTAGGCACTGGATAAATATGTCAGTCAATTCCTAAGAGAAAGAAAGTAGCGGGACCCACAGCTCCTCACATCCCAGCCAGGGTTTACAGCTGCAGACACACAGCCCTAAGTGACAAGTGACTTCCAGCCTGGCCTGCTGGAGCCTAGTGCAGCCTTAGCTCACACGTGGGAAGCCTCACTTCGGTCCCCCTACCTATGTCTCCCCCTGTAGCGACAGAAGGGCTAAGAGAACATCGATCCCTTGAGATTTAGGCTGAGGTCACAAAATCTGATTCACTTCTAGGCACTGTCCTGGTTGCTTTGGAAACGTGGCCCTGCTAAGGAAGTAAAGGTTGACAAGTCAAATACTGTCAAAGAAGAACAGACTGGTGTTCTCTCAGTTCCACTTGCTCCTCACGTACACCAAAAGCTTCTACGCCAGGCTGTAAGTGTTGGCTGGTTTCACACTACACAGTCCTCCAGTTCGTTATTTATTGTACAGTCAAGTAGCTCAATTTCCACCTCCCTAACAAACTGTCTGAGGCAGCGCCAAACCGACTGGTAACTGCACACTAGAGGTCAATTTCAGCACCTGGAACTGAACATCGAGATGCTGGGTACATGGCTGCTTCAGTGTCCGGAACTGCTTTGGTTGGCTATTTAAGAAAACGCTAGGTGTGAACCTGGGGGTGATGGCGGTCCCCAAAGAGATACTTTCACTAATCTTATCTTGCCATAAAAGTACAAATTTTCAAGTATTTAAATAATTCAGCCTTAAGAGATGTTTTTCTTTGTTTTGAGGGGGTGGGATGGGGTGGGAGGGAGCTCAGGACTGAATCACATAAAGCACAAGCTGGCTCGCTGAGCTGTACCTCCAGGCTCCTGGCCTTATACTGTGCTCTAAGATAAACCCTGGGAGGAAGGAATCTTAATACAACCAGACACTTTGATATTTAAGTTCATCAAAGGCAGAACTAAATGTCCGCCATTAATAGTCTGGCTTAACTGCTTTACTGTGGGCTATGTAAGATTTAAGAGGTTGCTGTTTTGGATTAAGATCCTATACAGATCAGGCTAACAATAAAATGCAATCGCTCATGCTTAGTTTCCAAGTCACTAAGCTAGAACAACCCTTTATCTGATCTACAGAGAAAACAGAATTAGTGATGTGACAGATTTCTCCAACAGGCCTGTTCTGACATGATAATTAAACTGCCTGGCTTAATCTATGCAAAACACCCCCCTCCTCCAGTTAGCCAGTTACTTTTCTATGGTTCTCACTTTCCTTATTTTCAGGTGAAGGTTCTTGGGCTGGCGTGCAGCTAATGGTAGCAATGGTGAAGGATGCACAATGCCTTGGGTTCTGCAATTGCTAAGAATTCTTCAAATCACGGAGAAGGAAAAAAATGTTACAGTAGGTAAGCTCTGCAGTCTCAGGGGTGCACTGGGGGTGGGGTCGAGCAACCTATCCCTGGCGATGAGGGATTGTACCCTAACGTGGTATGTAATCCACCACTTCATGAAAACAACTTTCTTTGCCCCCAGTATTCACCTCATCCGACATCTCCTGGCTCAGCCCTAATACCTTCCTGAACTCTTTCTGTTGTAGATTCCCTCCTACCTCAACAGTTGGTTGTTTTTTTAAACTGAATCTTAGAATCTCATCTTCCCAAAGTCTAAATCTGCACTATTTCTATGGTAGCCCATGTTACTACAGAGCATTTGATATGCCGTAAAAATAAAAGATACTGGACTTTGAAGATTTTTTTAAGACTTAATACATGGGGCTGGAGAGAAGATTTTGTGGTTAAGAGCACTTGTTGCTCTTGCAGAGGACCCAGGTTCAGTTCCCAGCACCCATATGGTGGCTTACAACCTGTTCCTACCTCCAGATCCAGTGCCCTCTTCTGATCACCTCAGGCACCGGGCACAGATACAGGCAATCACTCATACACATAAAATAAAAATAACGACTGACTTGGGTTATCTGAGTTAAATACTTCACCCGTTTCACTTCATGCTTTAATGTAGTTACTAGAAAATTTAATAAGACGATGGATGTGGCTTAAACTATATTTCTACTGGCCAGTGCTGCTCCAAATGCGCAGGTTTCCTAGGATCTGACCTTGCCCTCACAGTAAAAGCACCGCCACCTACACAATGACTCACAACACGGAAACAGAAAAAGAGGCAGTAGCATTTCCAACAAAGGGAGCACGTGTCCAGAGAGCAGGGCTTCCAGACAGCCAAGGGAAAGCTGCACGGAGTTCAAGCCTCAGCAGGAAGGGACAAAAGGCCTGTAGTTTAGGTTACTTTGAGGAACTCAGCTCTAGAAACTATTGCGGCTTCTTGCTTCTCCTTTGGAAGCTACGCTAAGGAGTTTAAAAACCTGCTCCAATTGGCTCTCATTTCTTTCCAAGGAGCACATTCTGTAGTGGCAAGGACTTAACCAAGTTCCTGTATCATTTTACTTTTTACTTTTCAAAGACAAGGTTTCACTATACAGCCTTGGCAGGCCTGAAATTCACTATGTAGACCAGGCTGGCCTGGAACTCCTAAGAGATCGGCCTGCTTCTATCTCCTGAGAGCTGGGACCAAAGCCTGCCCTACCTTCCTGAATTCTTCTAAACCTTAATCTAGGCAAGGGCTGATGGTCTGAGAATAAAAAGTTTCTCTAATCAAGGCTAATCTAATATACATGTCTCCGATCAAAAATTGTTGGAAAAAATGCTAATTACATTAATTTAAAAGACAATAAAATATAACATCAGTGAGAAAACTTAGCAACAAAGTCTGTCCCACTCATAAGAAAGCTTATATTCAAGTTGAAGCCTTGATTTCATTTATATAAACAAAACAAAATTTTGGAAAAGGCATATATACATAGCAAGATCCAATGTGTAAATTTAAAACTCAGTAAGTTTTAAAACTACAAACCATTCTATAAGCACTCCTTTCAAGACGTTGACCATCTTTTCCCAGGCAGACGGTGCAGATGACCTCAAGAATGCTAAAACAAATAAATTTAATTTAATTTTAAAAGGATAAAGTGACATAAAATCCAAAAATTTTAACCTACTTTGGCGATTTACATCTGAAATGAAATAAAAAATTAAATGTCAGTATTAAAAAGCTAACATTAAGACATAACAGATATTCCCATTTTTACCAAAGCTAAAGCAGATTACTTGGAATATTAAAGCACAAATCCTACTTGCAAACAAATTCTAACCGGGCAGTGATGGTGAACGCCTTTAATCCCAGCACTTGGGAGGCAGAGGCAGGCGGATCTCTGTGAGTTCAAGGCCAGACTGGTCTATGGAGCGAGTTCCAGAACAGGCTCCAAAGCTACACAGAGAAAGTCTGTCTCGACCCCGCCCCCCCAAACCAAAAAAAACAAAACAAAAAACAAATTCTACTCATGGCTAATTGATCCTTAAAAAGTAAGCTCCAAGCCCGTTGCGGGTGGTGCACGCTGTGAATCCCGGAACATCCAGGGGTACATAAAGACTCGGACTCAGAGCAACAACAAAAAAGCTCCATTCCAAATCAAGGAGCCCAACACAAGTTATATAGGTTCATTATTCAAATGTCTTCTTTTTATATCCAGGAGAACGACATAAAGGCAAGATTCCGGGGAGGGCAGAAATTACCAAATGGTAGTTCTGAAAAGGGCCTCAAAATCACAGTGATCCACCACCTCATTTTACCGATGAGACCAAGTACCTCATCAAAGTAGGTAATTTTAATTTACAAACATCTAGGTCTCCAGATCTTGTGTTCTTTTGATCAATACACTACATCCTCCAAAGATCTGCATCGGAAGGTCCCTGAGTGAGAGCCAACCTAAAGATCCCTTTAGTGTCTACACCCAGGCAGGAAAACCGTGACACAATGGTGACGGTCCCGCGGCCCCCACATCACAGGCCTCAGGAAGGGTGCCGG